>JAGPOW010002173.1:13560527-13617380 GCA_030014935.1 Caiman crocodilus
GGGTGCCTGTACATAAAACAAAAGAAAACATTAAATATAATTTTAGAGCACTATTAACTACCAAGCAAAGTCTAGCGGTGGGGTGGCTTCACCCATACCCAGGCAGTCTGGGACTTGGGGCTCCCCAACAAGTAGTTCTGAGGGCCTGAGCCCCGGTACCTGCCCTTCAGCAATGGGCTGGAGTGAGGGGCCCATACAAGAAAGTCCCAAGGTCATTGCTCCTTGGGTTCACTGTGTCTTGGGGAGCTGGTTGAGAGTGGAGGCCCTTCTGCATTGCAAGAAGCTCCCTTGCTCCTGGAGAAGGGTACAACGCTGATCTTTGCTTCTATGGGAGGCTGTGTGTATGTGTGTGAGGGAGCGTGGGGGTGACTGCAGCTCCAGCGAGCATGCACACACCCCAAAACTTCTGGGCTGGGTTATGTGGTTTGCTAAAATGAGAACTGCAGGACAAACTCAAAAGGGAGCCAGGTTGATTGATGACTACAGCTGGCTCAACCACACAGGTTGACTGGAGCAAAGGACCATCAAAAGAAACAAAGGGGAAAAGCCAGGCTTACCCTTTAGGTCTGGCCCACAGCTCCACTGGGAGCAGGAAGTTGCAAACTTCAAAGTTGCAGACCTCAACCCCAGCCCCAAACTGGCATGACTAGAAACTCCCAGGTTTCAACCCTGTTTAAACTGCCAGGCTTCTTTCCTAGCCAGCCAACCCAAGAAACGAATACCCTCCTCCCTGATATTAATCCCTTAAGCTCTTAGGAAACGAGTGAAGAAAAGGAAGAGAGAGGAGTTCCCAGCCACCGAGTCAGTTCTCCTGCTCTCTCACCTCTACCCGAGTTTCCCCTTTCGCTCTCTGCAAATTCCTTCTCCCTTGGGGAGTCTTCACTCTTTAACAGCCCCTAGCAGCTTCTCTCCTCCCCAGACCAGTCTAGCTCACCTTGTATCCCCCTGCATGACATCACCCTGGTCTCATGCAGTCAGGGAGCACCACAGTCCAGCCTTTGTCCCATCCAGTCTGCCCAAAAAGTCCTTGTTCTCCCTGGGTCAATGAGGCCAGAAGACTTGACATATTTTGCCTCAATACAAGGCCCCAGCTTTCCATGTGCAGAGCACATGGCCAGAACAACAGGGGCCATCTTGCCCACACAAAACAAACACACACCATACAATACACAACCAAAAGCACAAACTGTGCCATACATAACCCAAGTGTGCATGGGTGTTACAGAAATAACTTCACCAACACCAAGGCATAAATGAGCCAAGCCACAAAAAAGGCAAGGAGAAGGAAAAAAGTCACTGGCCAAAGTTCCAGCTTGGGGAAGCACAACCCATGATCAGTTGGTAACTTCTGCGAGCCTGTTTGTATGAGGATGCACTCCCTAGCAGGAGTAAGCAGAGCACCATTTGGCCCTTTGCCTCATTGCTTGAGGAGTATTGATTTAGAACGATGAAGGTTTATAGCCTGCTTTCTCTTGTACAGCAGGGGACTGCATAAAATCTTCTGCTACTTACCCTTATTCATCGTTGGTGGTTTTATATATTCCTCGGTGAAGCCGGTGTTTGTATACTGTAAGTCATGGAGCTGTCCACGGATGCAAGTGCTGATTTACACCTGTAAGGCTGGAGACATGGAGATAAACGTTATTTCGCTTCTCTTTGATACCAATAACCCTTATGTCTTTTTCCCATGATAGCTCTACTTATTTTCCTTTTTCACAGTCCACCAGACTTTTAAACGTGTAATGAAAGCAATATTGAGTGGTTGTTACATAACATTTTTTTGCCACTTATGCAGCATGGTAACACTGATTACTAAAATATCAAGAATACTTGCTTTTTATCTAAGGATCTCAAAGCACTTTACAAAGATAGTTGAGCACCTGTAGTCCTTTTGCAAGTCTCTTTTCCTTAAGAAATTATCTGGCATCTCTTGCTGTGGTATCGGTGGTCTTCCCAAAGGTGTATGGGGTTTTTCTTCCCACCGCCCTTTGAAGGGAATTACTGTTACTGCTGTTTTAGAGATGGGAAACCAAGGCTTGGTGAGGTGGAGTCAGTGGGTCATGCAAGAAGCCTGTGCAGAGCCAGGAGTCAATTCCACCTTCACTGACTCACAAAGTAGTGCCTAAAGGGATGTACTTTTGCATATTTTTAAGGTATCCTGAATCCCTAGGGAGGGACAGGGAGGGAAGGTTTTTGTATGTATGGACCCAGATCTCCATTGTCCTCTGCCTTTTTCCTATGGGTTACAGCCATGCAACAGAAGCAGTCAGAACAGCAATGAGTGTTACCTTCTTTTCACTGGGGTCACTGGTTCTCAATTTGCAAGGCACTGGGGAATCTGACCCTACAGCTCTTATGGAGCTGGTAATGTTGACAATGCAAATAGATAAGCACAGTTTCTTTTTTTTTTTCCAATTTGGCTTCTACATCCAATTTCCCAGTTGCCTCCACACCTGAATTTCTCTCCCTCAAATCAACTCAGAATCACAGAGTACTTTTTAGACAACAATCTCAAAGCACTTGACAGATTTGAATGGTTCCTTGCCGTGCATCTCTGAGCTATTATAGCCTAAGCTCTTATTGCTGTGGTAAAGTAGAGGTACATGAGACAGAGAGGATAAAAGAAGAAACGAGCTTGGAATAGAACCCAAAGGGCCAAACTTGCAGTGTCCTGCATTACAGTCAGGCTGTGAGATCTTCCCGTTACAGGCCATCTTATTCAAGGAGTGACCTCCTTGACTTCACTGGGATGTTGTATCGTGTAAGGTTCTGCTCATTGTTATAATTCATATTGCAGGTGAAGTCAGGTTCCCATGGTGCAAGTGCATAATAAGAGGCAGATTTTGTTGCAAAAAACAGATTCAGTAGACAAGACAGTGGCACAGAGAGGTGTGAAGTAACTCACCTAAGCATTGCACAGCAAGTTGGTGGCAGAGTGGTGATAAGAATCTGGGTCTCTGGACCCCTTGGCTAGGGTGCTATCAACCGAACAGCATGAGCAAGAATATCAGACACAGTCGCCTAACCATCAGACAGTGCTTTCTCTTCGGTGCTATCAGAATGTAACTAATAGGAACAACCATTTACATTCCCATCTCACAGAGCAGATAAGTGGAAAGATCAAGTACTATGCACACAAGTATTTGAAAGGAAGCAGAAAGTATTTGAAATGTCTCACCTCTCTTATAGATTATCCCCAAGCCTTTCATTTACCTTGGTGTCTTTCAGTGGAGTAGCAGGATTTTCTGGTTGCCTCTCTCCATTTTAATGTTGTGCCTAGGGACTGCAATCCTGAAATGCTTGATGGGCAGATATGTGCTGGAATATGCGGAAGCTCTCGCAGGCTGACAGAGCGCTCGAAATTGGGAGCTGCAGCCTCTCCCTGTTGCTTTATTTATTTCTCTTTTTGGGGTGGCTGTGGCAGACAAGACTCTTTCTATTCTTATCATCTCCCCAACCAACCACTTAGCGTAAAATTGCCCATAAAAGTGAACTTAAATTACAAGTGATAAAACGACAGCCTAGTCTATCTGCAGCTGACCCTTTCTGTTTTACGCTGCGCTAAAGCTTATATTCTTTGTGACAAGAGCAATGAAGCAGTGGCAAACACTTATCTTCAGCTAAGTCACCTTAAATTGAAAATCTTTGTTTTTGCTGGCTTTGGAGAGCGTTGTGGTCCTTCATTTACTCCTTTACTCCAAGTGTTGTTCTGTGTAGTCATCAGAGCTTTGGGATGAACCCTGATCCTTACATGGGTTTATCTAAGTGGACTACATCATGGGTGCAAGGGAGGAAGGATCCTTCTACCCACAGATGCTAGCCATTATCCCTGTGTACCCAGCACCCCCTGGAGTACAAGTGACCCTATAACAGAAGGGGGAAGATACAAAGTCCTATAGTTCATACTCATGTGTACTGGCCAGCATAACTCACCCAACCCAGAGGGGCAGTTCACTCTGAGTCTTTTTAATGTTATGGTTGAATCAAAGCTGTAGTGTGGAGCATGGATCTCAGAGTCCAAATGTTCCTGATGGTGATACCAACACTTATCTTCCCTAGAACCTGCAAGAATGGTGCTATTTTAGGCTGCTTTGGCATATAATGAGTATATTACAGGAAAGCTAGTTCCATAAAAGAAGTTTGATTCAAGTGATTTCAGATTGATTCAGTTAGATTAAATGGAAACATAACAGAAGTAGATCTGTATCTAAGCTTCTTGATTCCAAAGGAGTGAACTTAGGAAAATTAAGGGAACTAGTTGAAGTGAACTTGAGTAAAGCATTCAAAGACTTAAATGGGGCGAATGCTTGGAGTTTCTTCAAGTCAGAGATGGAACAACTGTAAAGAACTTGTCTCCCAAGTATGGGAAACTACTGTGGGGAAGGACTCCAGATCAAGCTAGATAAATACTCACTTCTTAGGGAATATTAGAAGGAATCAGAGCAACGCAGAATGGAAAAATGGATGAACAAGTCAGGTATTAGAGACCAGGAAGTATAGGGATAAAATGAGAATAAACAAGAGGCTAGCTGAGTTAGTCCTTGGGAAAGGCATCAAGAGGGATGGGAGATCATCAGGGGAAAGACTTAGATTTATAAGGTCCCCTGTAGGGGTGTGTGAAACGGGCCCTACTCGATTTGGATTCAGATTCAGCCCGAATCAGGGACAGTGATTTGATTCACTGATTCAGATCACTGTCCCCAATTTGATTCAGCCAAATCTGAAGATTTTATGCTGATTCAGAGAATCAGCAATTCTGCCATAGACACAGCTTTAAATGTTTTTTCTACATACCTCAAGGTACCAGCGCGGCTCATGATCGCTGCGATGCTGGGGCGCATGGAGTGCCCCACAGGAGTGCAAGGGGTCCTCCACGTGCTCAGTGGTGAACTTCTTGGTCTGCTGGAAAGTGCCCAGGCCCCCACCCCGCACCATCCCAGTTCAGCAGTCAGCCACAGGGGGACCCTGGGTAACCCCCCAGAGCCAGGAGGCACTCGTCTCTGAGTCAGGAGGGGCGCAGGGGGTGGGCCCTGCACGCTCTGTGGAGGACCCAAAAGTAGACTCGAAGTGCTTCTGGTCCACGTCCAGGTCTGCTGCCAAGCACACTGGAGACCACCCCCACCTCGCCCCCCCTGCTTCTGTGCGACACTCTATGCGCTCCAGCATCGCAGCATTCATGAACTGTGCCTGCTACCTCGTGGTATGTAGAAAATACATTTAAAGCTGTGTCTGTGTCCAAATCACCACATCTCTCTGAGTCAATCTGGAGAGATTAAAGACTCCTCTGATTTGATTCAGATTTGGAGATTTGGCCACTTAATTGGACCGAATGTGCGCCAAGTTGAATCAGGGACTAAAGCTTCACACAGCCCTAGTCCGCTGCTCTGCCTCTCCAGCACGGGAAGCTGGTGCACCCTGAAACAGCATCTAACTTGCATAATTAAGTGTGCGTTCCACAGCCTCAGAAAGTGGTTCTTGGCCAAGAGCACAGCAGGCAGCTCTACAGACAGTCGCGTGCAGAGAAGAGCCGGTGGGAACCCAAGGATGGAGGCCCTGGGCAGCCCTGATAGAGCCATCTCCCCACGGCGAGAAAGGAGTTCCAGGCTGGGCTGAAGGAGGGGAAGGATGGTCTCTTTAAAACATTTTGTAGGAAAATGAATGTTGACTTTGTAGAGTGAGCAAAAGGGCTTTGGCTGTGTTCAATGCTTGATCAGTTCTTCCCTGTTCTCTTCAGTAATTTAGGCGTGCCTCCTGGACGGGGCAATTGCCCTTTGACGATCCCTTTGCCTTTTGACCTCATTTACACTGATTACCATGGCTTACAGCAAATGAAGCAACACATGGGGCTCTCCTTTAAGAAATACAGGTAAGAAAAATCACTCTCTTCCTTTCAGAGGCTTCTTATATACAATTACTGCTTTGTTTTCATGGGGGTGAAATAGGTGTAGACAGACCGAGGCATGTTCTTGCCAGGGGCTTTGTGGATCTCGCCATGCAGCTGTGTCGATGGATTTCCACGTGCTGTCATTCCAGTACATGGGCTATGACTGCCAGTTCCCCTCCATTCGGATTCTGTTCTAGCATCAATCTCTCCCTGTCCTTCAAGCGGGATTATCAACTGGACTTGCCCATGTGCAGGTGTCTGGGAGTTTTATACGGGACATGAGGCACAGATCAGACTCAGCCAGAATGTGAAAGCAGATTCTATGCCGTCTTGCAGCAAGAAGCGCTGAGACTCCCCTGGCCATGCCACCTTCCCTTTCCTCTACCAATTGGCCTGCAGCAGATCTCCAGCACATCCTAAAAAGTTGGGCCCTTTGTTTCCAGCCTTGTTTATGCGCACAGCTCTGACAGCTGGTAAATTGCCCAGTGAACTACCTCCACACTGTTTCCCAGCTGCTGTCATAACGTGCTGAGATCTGCTTGGGAAGGAGGGAGAGCAGGCTCTCAAAACCTACCTTAAAACAAAAACTAATTATAAGGTTCTGTGCTGGGGAAGCAAATAGTTTCAGGGAGAACTTCTTGTGTGTGCGTTTGTCTCTAAATAATACGTTTGCCACTCTGCAGGTGTGATCTGCCACAAAAGGCAGAGAGATCTCTTTGCATTTGCAAGAAAGAGGGCCCACATGCCCAAGTCCATTTTCTCCTTTCCTCTTCAGCACTGAGAGAGACAAATGTCCCCATTCCCTGACATAGCAGCAGCCAGCAAAATATGTGATTTAATTTAGTGCTGATAGTCCTGCCTATTTATTATGTTTTCTCCCATTCCTTCCACTATCCTACATGATTTTATTAGAGAGAAAAATGACAGGCAGCATTATTGCTTTTATTATAAATGCATTTACTCGGTAGGCTTAGCTTGGAATTTGTTTTTCATTCTCTCTCTCTTTCCACTTTTCCTATTTTCCATCTCCTTCACCATGGTAATGCCTGCCTCAGCATTCCTGGGATATGGGGGAAAGCATTAAAATGTCTCCAGAAGATCTATACTTTTTTTTGAAGATGCCTGGCCAGTGAAAGACCTGAACAGGAACCTGGTTTACTTGCAAGGAGGGAGTCAAGTGAATTTTCTCCATTCCAGAAGGGATGTTGAAAATACATCCTTCCTTCTTTGCTAAACACTGACCAGAAGCCCTGACAGTGTGCTTCTTAATATGGGAGCAAATAACTTCTTGGCTGGAGGTGGGGGTCAGCTCATGCCCAGAGTCAGGACCAAAGTGCATTGACAGATGCGGGGTGACCCAGCTCGGATCAGTAGGAGATGAGTTTGGGGTCTGTGCCTTTGGAGCTCTGCAAAGGGAACTTCCCCCGTTGACCCCATCGCTTGCCAGGCTAAGTAGAGCTGTAACTGGGGCCCTGTGCTCTCCTGAGTACAACATCCACTACTCCTGAACTTTAGGGTGCCAGTCACCCAAAGGTGTCCACACAGGAGATGTCACAAGGCACACCCCCCAAAAGCAGTACCTGGGGCATTCTGCCCTGCATGGAAGGGCAAGCACGGTGCCTTGGTGCTCACATGGATGCCATGCAGGTCTGCCCTGTCTTTACCTGAAGGGTGTACCTAAAAGCCACAAGAGAGCCATTGGGGCACTGCCAATCCAAGTATGATGGCAGCAATGCATGGCAGCTAGGACTGAAACAGATAGGCTTCTTTTCACCACCATTGGTCTGCATTGGCAGAGTTGCTCAGGCAAATCTCGTGCAGTTGCCTTCTGCATCAAACCCAGCTCTGCCCATTGCTGTCAACATCCTTTCACCTGCACTAACAGCCTAAATCCCACTGTACTTTCAGCATTAATAGCACTGATCTTTTCCAAGCCTCTGGCCATTGGGCAGCAAGGCAGCACAAACCTGAATAAAGCTTTGGCTGCTGGAGTTCAAGCACATAGCACTGCCCCACAGCAGCATTACCTTGCCTTTGTATCATCCCAAAAGGTTTTCACGGGGTGCTGAAGGCTTCTTTGACTCACCACATGGATGCTCAAGCCAGTCATTGATCTTTGATATGAAGGATCCATCTTCTCATGGATTGGACTGCAAGACCCATTAATCCTTTTTAAAGTAGTAATTCTACTAAATGCTCATCTCCTCAAGTCCATAACAGCTCTAACAACATCTTGGTCCTGAGATGGTGGAAGATGGATCTCATGGGTTGATGCTCTTTGTTTGCAAAGTGGAAGTGAAACATATCCATTGTTGTTTTGCTTGGACAGGTGCCGTGTTCGGGTCATTGATACCTTTGGGACGGAGCCAGCTTACAATCATGAAGAGTATGCCACCCTGCACGGCTACCGGACGAACTGGGGGTACTGGAACCTGAACCCCAAGCAGTTCATGACGATGTTTCGTAAGTGACGGCTTGCTTAGTTCTCAAATCCTAGGAGGATATTTTTTGGTACTTGCATGTTTGATAATTGCGGATCACCCTGTCAGATCCAGGCCAGAGAACACAATGGGAATGTGCAATTAAGTGTTAACCACTCTTGGGCATCAGCCTGCCAACCATATCATACCTAGCCCACCCATGCACCCTTCTTCCCACCCCGCCCCAACATGAGTCAGCTGCACTGGAACAGGAGGAAGTTCCTGAGACTAGAATAATTTGAAGGAAAGCAGCACTTCTTTCTCAGTGCTCAGAAACTGACATTCACTCTCCTCTTTGTGCTGGTTGCCACAAACAGGCAACTCAGATATGTCCGGTTCATTTTTAGGTACAATTGGTATCTTATTTCCAGTTCGAGGGGCCTTCTGATTTTAATTTGTAAACGATTACCAGGGAGCAGCTAATACCTGGGTGTGCATCTCAGTCCCCTGTACTCTGGCTCCCCATTACACCAGCAGGGAAAGGATGGGCAAACACTGGCACATCCACACTGGGGGAGTGAGTGCTTCACATGGTCAAAAATGCCTCTCTCTGTCCAGCTGAGGCATGCCATTGAGAAGATCTTTGCAGTCTCATCTAGAACTATAGAGGCTGCAATACCCATTTGCCTAAAGTAAGGGGGTGCACAGTGGATCCCCTAAAGAGGGACGCAGCCAGAAAATAATCCCCCTCTTCAGGCTATGCTCAGACTGTGCCATAAAAGCAATGCCAAGCTCCTTACCATGTACTTCAGTTCAAAGCTGGTTTCTCAAGCATGCTGAATGGGATGTGTGCTGCTTCCATCTGACCTTAACCTTGACAGCCTGCCCTAAGGAAACGCCTGCTTAATGGGCCCTGTTACTTTAATTAGCTTTAATTCTTTTCTGTCCCACTCCCACTGTTTTGCTAATTATGTTCTCAGCCTGCCCCAGCTGCTCCCCTCCTCCCAGTGTTCGGCAGTGAAGGACTTTGCTGTGACACGGTGATTTGTCAGCCCAGAGATTCTGCAGGGAGCAGTCCCAAGAGCAGCTCAGCTACCCAATCACTCCTCCTGCAACAGCAGGGGTTTTAGTACCAGAAACCCAAAGAGAGGAGGTGGTGGGAGGGGCAGAAAGCTGGGAAGAAGGGATTTATCAGTGTGGCAGAAGTAACAACGGACTGGAGGATTTGTTTTCCGTGAGCAAAATGTCAGAGAGTTCTGTTAATGTGGAAAAGGGCTGCTGCTATGCCTGCATCTGGCTGCCGTGGTTCCTCCAGCCATGAATACCTTCCCGGAAAGCCCTTGACACTCTGACCCCAGAGCTGCTGCAGTGGGGTGTGCAGAGCTGCCAGAAGAGCATGGTTGGGTACCTGGTCTTGGGGCTCAGCGGTGGTGGCCCCTTTCTCCTACCAAAACTTCTGCTGGCAGAAGTCAGCACTGGCAAGACCTTGGCCCACCAAGTAAGTGCTGGCAATGAAGAAATGAAAGCACTCCCCCACAAGGGAGCCTGTGGCAAAGCCAGACGTGAACTCTACTCTCGAGAGTTTCAGGTCGGTGCCTTAAGCATAGAAACCATCCCAGCCTTTGCCTTGGTTAGCTTCACTTCTCTCCCATGTGTGCCCGCCCCAGTGATGGCAACAAATCCTTTCATGGAGTGGGTGGGATTCACAGGGGTATGAATATGCTTCCCAGTTTTAGCCCTTGGCAGCCACAGTTTGATCTGGGGAGATTCAGAGTGTGAAACCAGCTTTTGGAAATGACAAGCAAATAAGGAGCTGAGGAGGGATGTGAAACAACAGATATTTTTCTCCAAGAAAAGTCTTGTTTCCAGTTTGGGCATAGCCCATCTAGAGACAGGCAGCTGGTTCCAAGAAAGGGGCTATCGTTCCAATTTATCCGCTAACCCGTCAAGTGGAAAGGAGTTTTGCTCATCTCAGTTGAGCCTGGTGACCCATTATACATGCAGTGACTCAAATATTTTCTACCCCCTGGCTGGATATAATCTATTTGGCAGTCTAGGAAGTGCCTTATATTTTTAAGAGACCTACAGGCAGTTTTCATATCACATATTTTAATAGCTTCTGTTTGCTTTTTCTGTTCTCTCACTCCCGGAGCCCTTTAGACCCTCTTTGCGTTTTGCGAAGTGTTTCTGTCGTACTGAAACATCAGCCCTTGAGGGTTGCACCATGCCTCATTTCTAATGCCTCCCGATATTTCATTCCTCAGATCAGCTCTGGGCCACATTTCTGTACCAAGCATATCTAACACCAATGCCTCCTAACCCAATAGATGATGGATGCCAGAGTGGGTACTGAGTAGGGGATGGGTCATTCTAGATGTGTCTGGTTCAGTGCTCTCCCTCTATAGCATCCACTTCTGCCCGAGTCAGAGACAGGATACTGGGCTAAATGGCTGACACAGTCTGGCACTTCTTACATTCCTGTGTTTTTCTCCCTGCCTCTGTGCAGAGGGAGGTGCTGATGGCTGAGCTGACAGAGACACTTTGATGATTAAGGCACTCACCCGGAGCTGGGAGTCTGCACATCCTTATCCGCAGTCGGATGGACATGCCCTTTCCAGCATAGCTCTTCCCAGGAGGAAGGGTGTTAGAGGAGGGAATCCTGAGTCCAGTCGGGGGGGAAATAAGGGGGTACTTTCAGCTGAGGGATCCTCTGCACCTCAATGACACCAGGGATGCCTTCAATAGCTAAATTCCCATTAGCACAGAACAAGCACGGGGGACTGTGTTTACCTTCTCCATGAATTTGGGTTACAGCCCCACTCTCCAGTACAAGTAACCTCCATGGGGAATGCCAGTGAGGCCAGGTTATGTGACACGGGCTTTGGGAAGACAGGTGGTGGCCTGTGGAAGACCCCTCTCTGCACTAGCACGAGTCTAACACATAGGGGTTCTTTTCCCCCCTTGGTTTCTGTAGCCCACACTCCTGACAACTCTTTCATGGGCTTTGTGTCTGAGGAGCTCAACGAGACTGAGAAGCAGTTCATCAAGTCCAGCAAAGTAAGCAACATGGCAGTGGTGTACGGGAAGGAAGCCAGCATTTGGAAGGTAGGTGCCCTCACTGGTGTGTCCCGACTACAGAGAGCTAAGTGATGGTCCCATTGGCGTCAGTGGAGGCTTCTGAAGAAATTCTCAATTAAGTTGCACTGGAAAGACCTGAGGAGACATTTACTCCATCTCTCCCACTGGCCTGTGTAGGAGTCCTGGCAGTAATAACGATTGATGCATCGTTCTAAAACTTACTGTGTGGACAACCAGCCAGTTGGAGTTTCTTGTACCCTTTTTGGGAGCAGCTGGTGCTGGCCCCTGCTGGGCTAGAGGGGCCCTCAGGTTAGACCTGGTGTGGTACCAGCTATATTCCTAATATCCAGAAGGAACATTTTTAAAGATGTGGATTAGCCAAAGTGAGACAAAAAGGACATTTGAGGCATTGTACTGAACTAGTCAGCTTCCCGCAGTTAAAAATGGTTAAGGTCTGCATAATTTCTTTTGTGGAACTGAGTTGACAGTGTCAACTGTTTGCATACCTCCCTTGCCATTACTTGTGTCATAGCAGTGTGTAAGGACATGAATCAAGACTGGAGCCCCGTCGTGCCAACATGCACGGTAAGAATCGAGTCCTGTGTTACAACCTAAATAGACAAGGTAGACATGGGCCAAAGCAGAGAACCTGGTCTTACCTGTCCAAGGTCACGTGGCAGGGCAGTAAATGGGACTAGAACCAGGTCTTCTGTGTCCAGTCCAGTACCATCTATCGAACAATCCCAACTCACCTTCAGCTAGTAACAATCTTTATGCACTGCTAACCTGGGCTAGGTTGGAGCTTATGACGTAAATCCTGTATTCTATTACTTCTCCCCTGAAACTGGACCAAAACTAAGCCATTCCTCTTTGAACATACAGTTCAATGGTCTTTTGTATCATAATGGGGAACATGGAACATAAAGGATAGTCTTAGCTCCAGCCTCTGTTATCTGGATCAGACCCAGTGCTTTTCTTTGCATCACTCATTTGCAGGATCTAATTATCCCTCTCTCTTGTTTTTTTCCTTCTGTGCTTCTCCATGGGATGTTGCAGCTGCAGGTACAGTAGTGCACAAGTCTCTTGTCTTTTTAAACTGGGCATTTCAGCATAAAAATAAAATATCGGGAACAAGTGTGATGGTTGAAATACAGTTTCAGGACAGCAGGTGCATTTTCTGTGAGTCACTAAACCCTTCCATGCTGCCAGCTTGTGTGTATAGTCTGATATTGTTGGTCTTTTGGTCTTTCCAATGCCCCATATTTCTATAACCAGGTCTTAGCAGGCTATTCTGAGTCCTGCATTTGCATTTCATCTAGTAGCAAGATCTCTGCAATAAATCCTGTTTTACAGACACAGCTGTACCCCTTGCATAAAATAGGTCAATGATACCATTTATTAGGGGTTACCCAAGCCCATGCTGCTTGCTTCTCTGCCCCTCTGGCAGTAACAGAACTTTTACTAACAATTGGGCTCCTCATTCCCATGCCCTACCTTTCTAATGGATCTTTTTCTTTGTAAATCATGTCTCTTTGATGCTTTTGTGTGCTGTTCATTTTCTGGCACACAGCTATTCATGGCTCCCAACACCCAGCCTTACCTCCTGCAGCAAATGATTCCAGCTCTGGCATAGCTCCCTGGGCTCCACTGATTTCTCATTCCCTTGCTTCCTATGGATTTATTTATATAATTAAAATCCTTTCGCTGTTAGGAGCCATTAGCTGTTGTAAAAGGGGCAAGGAATGAATCTGAGGCAATTTGCTTTCCAGGAGCGAGGAGCCTGGATCAAAACTTTGCCACCCAGAAGACTCAAACTTTGAGGAAGATCTGAGCCAGTCACTAGGTCCACAACCCTAGTTATTAGTGTAAATAGGTTAGTGGAACTGTCATCCGTTTTGTGACGAATGTAAAATGTGCCAGTATCCAGAATGGACAGATGAGCAGCTATCTGGGTAATAGATGCTCACAGTAAGTGATGTTACAATAGCTCAACTCTTGGTGACAGGGCAGCAGGTAATAACCTGTTTGCCTATAGAAAACAACCAGCTTGATACAGCTGTGGATGCATGATACTTATACCTATGTAATTTATACAGGTGTAGTCTTACCTCTCATTTTCCCTGAATTAATTCTACACAGGATTCAAATAACTTGCAGTGGTGCAGGGATGAATGTCTTGCATCTGCTCTTTCTATAAACATGATGTGTACAAACCTGGAAGTATCTTTTGATAGAAACACGTCCGACTTCTTCAGTGTCTATACAATGTGTAGTTACTTCACACCTGTGCAACCCAGACGTAAAGGGCTGCTATCTGATAACAGCTTATACATGTCGGTCTAAATGATAATGCACAATATCCTAAAGGAAGGGCAGAGAGGCAAGGCAAGGAGTGTCCAGAAAAAGCGGGTGTGCAGAAGGGGACAGAATCTCTTAAAATGCTCGTGTGTTTCTAACATAAAAACAGAGATGAGCCTGGACATGAGCCTTTATCCATGCTGTCCACAGGCCTGGGAGACTGGGGGAGCACTCTCAGTGGCCCAGGTTTCTCTCTCAGTAAGTGGGGAAGGCAGAGGGTTACCTGGCATCTGCAGAAGAACACGTTCCTGTGCTGATATATTGCTTTGGCAGCTAAATACTACTGCTGTTGCAGCATTAGCCATGGGGGCTGCTTCAGCTGATGGGGGAGGATAGCTGATATCAAGGGCCTCTTTCCCATTAAATCCCTGACCGTTCAGGTTGGAAGGATTAATCAAGAGGATGTGCTGGGGGTTCTGTGAATTGGAAGAAGTCTTTAATATAGCCTGCTTTCCACAAATGCCAGGCTCCTGCAGTCTCTGCATCCCCCCCACCCCTTCCTGCTTACCCCCTGCCCAGGCAAGGTGTCTTGTGGCTTGTGTTCTTCTGTTAATGCTGTTGAGAGTTTTTATCCAAGGCTTGTAAAGAGCCTGGAGAGGGAAATGAGAAGTAGTGTGGGGAGAGATGCCGAAGCTGCAAAGCTCAATGCTGATCTCAGCTAAATTCCAAGGGAAGGCTGCTCCTCTTTTGTTGAGCGCAGAAAAGAGATCCTCGATGAAATCCATGCTTGGAAGCACTGTGTGGTGCCGTATTTGTCCGCAGGGCTGAGTTTGCTAGAACAACAATGAAGTACTTCACAACTACGTTCAGTTCTAAAAGGGTAACGTCAAACAAGCTTGGGTGGTAATCAGTCTCGAGACGATCCTCCCCTCCACCGTCCTCTACTCACAAAAAAAGTGTTGGAGTTTTCTGTGTTTGCTGTGTGGAAAATTGATACTCTCCAGCTGGGAGTGCCAGCCCAGGAGTGTAGCCAAGCCATGTCAGAAGGTGCCCATCTGCTTCGGCATGTTGGAATAACTTCAGAGGAGGAAGAGAGTGATTCCTTTTTTACAGGCGAGACCCTCTCCTCCTTCCCTTTGGATCGGTTGTAGTAATTGTGCAGCAAGTGCCTTAGTGAAATAAATAGGCACCCAAGTGATGGCATTGCATTTATCCTGCTCTTTAGACCTCATCACCTACAAGCTGGTGGCTACCTTATCTCCTCCTCCCACTACTGAGTAGCTTCAAAGCCCCATGGTACCCTATTAATAGAGCCTTGTGGCAATAATGAGGCCTGAATCCAGGCCTGGAGAGGAGACTAGGCAGTCACTCCACCTCTCCCTAGCATTGAAGACCATCTTTTTTCACATCTCCTTCTCCTACCCGTCCCTTCCTTTTTTCCAAATTATTATGCACTGAGGGACACAGTGAGAGAGCATTTAAGACATTGCACTGCAGTTCCAGAGGCCTGATTATGAGCCATACTTTGCATTGATCCCAGAGGCTTCCCCCAGCTGTAAATAGGAACCTGGTCATTTTGGTTGAGCTGTCAGAGGCAACTGGATACAGTACGGTGCTAGCTGCTGTACTCCCTTCATGTGTTGTTGGCTACTGTGTTAGTCCAGTGAGCCGTTAGGTTTTGTAGGACTTTGATTTTACGGGCTCGACAGGCAGCATGGATTTTCTAATCAGCGTGTAAGACTTGGTATCTTTTGAATCCTTTGGATGTAGAAATCAAGGTTGAAATCTTGCTCTTATTGCAGTTACTGGGATTTGGGCCATTGAACTCAGTGGGGCCAGGACTTTCTGCAGTTGTATCCCAGCAAAAAAGAGATTCTCATGTTTCCCATGGCATACAAAGCACTTGCTCTTATACTTAGTAGGCCCCCAAGTTACTGGATTCGGATACCACAAAAATGTGGAACACAGAAACCCTATTTTAGGCAACTCTTAGAGATGTCTAAATATTTTTAACGATACGATCTTGCCCCCCTTTGACCTGCTGAAGCTGAAGTCAATGTACTGAACAGAGCTAATTGAAAATCTGCCATCCACAAGACTTTTTGATGGACAAGTCTTTTTCCTCTAAAAAGGTGTCTCTCTATCTTTAATCCTTTGAAGTTTCTGAGTGCTTTTAAAAATAGAAAACCATGAAACACACACCAAAAAATCAGGTTTTCTCCCTATTTCCTGATAGTAAAATAGAACAAAATGGAAAAGGGCAAAGGAGAAATGTGGGAGGAAGGGGGAGAAAAGAATTTTTTAGTTTACATTTTCAAAAACCTAAAAAATGTTCACAGGGAACTTAAAAATGTTTGTTTTCAAATCACCCCTCCAAAGCAGAGCTTTTCAAGAAACTCTGGTACTGACAAAACCACGTATACAAAAGGATTTACATTAACTACCAAATAATGTTTTAAAACTCTGTAGAGCATTTCTAAGAGCTTGATCTTGCACTACTGCCATTTTACCCTAGCAGATTTACAACTGAGTCCAGTGGAATGGGATCTTGACCCTAAATGAGTTTATCTGCCCATATATGACATATATAGCATGCATGATGTGTACATAGACCAGGGTGGGCAAAATGCAGCCTGCAGGCTGAATGCAGCTGTCTGGTCTGCGGAGCCCCTAAAACATTGAGAAAATTAATATTTATCTGCCCCTGGCTGCCTGTCATGCGGCCCTCAGTGGCTTGCCAAACCTCAGTAAGTGGCCCTGCGCCCGAAATAATTGCCCACCCCTGGCATAGACTCATATGCTGCTTATAGGTTTTATTGATACTCATTTTGTTGGTGCTTCATAACTCCCTTATGACCTCACCCACATCCCAAATTCAGGTCTATTAAATCTTTGTGTCATTCTATCCCATGCAGCCAATGAACTCCAGGAACACGAAATTGTGCCTCAACGTTTTCAGCCATCAAATGTCAGCAAATGTGGGTTTCTCCATCCGTATAATGGGGATGATAATACTTGCCCCCTTCAAAGGTTCCTGTGAGGATTAAATAGTGTTTGCACTGCTCTTTTCGGATGTAAAGTGCTACAGACACATTAAGTGTTGTTATTGTGTCATACAAGATTGACTCATCTGAGTGTAGCACAAAATGGCTATGCATCAAGATTCAAAGAGCATGAAACCGTATAGGAGGAGCATGCTTATATGAGAGTTTACTAGAACTGGATTCCAGGGTGTGTGTGCATGCATGTATGAATGTGTGCCGGAGTCTGAATGTATATATACAACACAAGTACGTGCACACACTTCCTGCTATATGTATAAGTATATGTAGCTGCTTGATTAATTAAACAACACTGGAAATCATGTGCGTTTTATAATACCCAGAACTGCCTGATTCCAAGTCTTTCAACCACAGCTTTGTCTTTAAAGGCATCTGATGGAGAAACTGAGATCCAAACCCATGCATGCAGAAGAAAGTATGTCTTCTGCATCTCCTATTGTTGTCTGTGCAGAACTTCCTGTCTTGTTCATCTTTATGGCTTCTTGATATGGGACAAAGCTAGCATCATAGGCACTGACTTATTTTTGCCGGAGGGGGACCCTAAAATGATGGACATTTATATAGGTGGGAACCTTTATACATTTCAGGTGACAGCCCTCTTCCCGACGGGGGACAGGGCCTTCGGGCCCCCGTGGCATGCAGGTCTGAGGTAGAATGACATGTTTCTGGGATGGGGAGAATCCAAAGCGAAGCCTTGTCTCTGTATTTAGTAATGGGAAGAACAATTAATAGGTTGTACAGAGCTGGAGATGTTTGAACACAATTAACCTGTGGACCTCACTGCTGTGGTAGTTCATTAAGGCAAATAAATATCATTGATTTTTTTTTTTCAAAGGATTAGAGATTTATACAAGTGAGAAAAACAAAATGGGATATAAATTAGAAGAGCTCTTCACCTCTGCTTTAGGACGTGAACTGATAACTGGTTGGGGTCAGGAATATAAACTCTTCTCACCACTTCACAGTATATGGGATCGTGACATTTGATTGTATTATGGAAGATTTGGGACTTCTTCTGGATCCACTCTGATGTATGGCAGGACCAAGATATTGGCCTAGACAAATTATTAGGCCCGGATTTTCCGAAGTATGTAGATGCTAGCATCAGCGGTTGCTAGGTGCCTAAATAACATTGAGAATCTGGGTCTTCTCTGGTCTAATTTGTCATTTCTTATCAGTCTTTGTGCATTTGGGTAGATCTTACACTCAAGTACCTCAAACCCAATTCAAGGACCTGGTTCTACTCTTAGTCCAGAGTAATCCATGCCATTCAGCAGGACTGTACTAGTGTGAAACCAGTGTGACAGTCCAAGAGCCCTAAAATTCCACCTTCCTTGCAGGGGGATTCCATGCTGTGCAGACTGAATCCCGTTGCATGATGGTGAGTCCCTCCCTGTAAATGAAGACCGTCTTTCCTTGCTAGATAGGAGGACTTTAAAGGCTCCAGGACAGAGATCAGACTTAGGCCCCTTCCCTTTCTCTTGGCAGCATGGAATCAAGTATGTCTTTTAGGGATCTTACATTCATCTGATCACCTTTGCTTTCTTCTTCAGGGCAAAGAGAAGTTCCTGGCCATCCTCAACAAGTACATGGAAATCCACGGCACTGTTTATTATGAAACCCAACGTCCTCCTGAGGTCCCAGCCTTTGTCAAGAACCATGGCCTTTTGCCACAGCATGAATTCCAGCAGCTGCTGAGAAAAGCCAAGGTACACAATGGGGGGCCAGGCCTTTTACAGGGAATTCTGACAAAGTCCAAAGTTATTCTCCCACAAAACAACCAGGTGGTATGGAGGTACAGCAGAGTTACCCTGGGAAATGTAATCTAATTAGAAGAAGAGAAGAAATCCATTATCTGAAGATCTTTTAGCCTTCCATGGATTGCAGGCCACATCAACAGCACTAATTACCCAGGAGCTGAGCTGAGAAAATAATTGCAACTGAGAATTAAATCTGACGAGTTTTTCTTTTTCACAGATTGTCTGTAGACAGATTACAAAACTCTCCAATCCCTTTATTATTCAAAATTAACTGCTAATTTTTTTCCAGCGATAGTAGACATGATTTTTGGTTTTCAGGCCATTTGAAATGCATATTGTGCAATCAGGTACAAGGTTCACACTGTGATCTCTCTAACTAATTTCTTTCATTTATGTAGCTAAAATGTAGGCAAATGACTTGCATAAATTGCCAAAATGGCCCCAAGGTAATGACTGATGGTTAGATTGCCCAGTTTATACTTTGTTAGTTAATTATACAAGTCATCCATTGGGAAACAGAAATAATGCTACATGACTTATGTGGCTAATCAAAGAGGGTACAAATTGTGAAAAATGTGGACAGCTTTTGGGAGCTGTTTGAACTTTAAAATCCTTTTTGCAAACTCTTGGACTAGTAGAGTTTGAGCAACTCGGAGAGAGCAAAGTGAGAAGGTCATAGGTGTCAGCACATTAAAATTCCCTTTAAGGTTCCAGTGAGTAATCACAGGACAGTTTTGCTAATACTTACTCAGCTGTGCTCTGGAGTTGGGTCTCTGTGACATTTATAGCAGCCTGATGATCCCAAAATGCCATGTCTCTCCTACTACTGCCTCTCTATTGGTTAGAGTCAGGTAGAGTATGTGCTTCCCCACCCATCACTCACACTGTCCATCCACTGATATGCTACTCCCTGCCGCCCCCCGTCATGTTCTAGCTGGTGGCTCTTCCTGTGTAATGACTTCCTACTGTGCTTTCATTATGTGATGGGGAGACGCGCACTGGCAAGATCCTTGTCCCCTGTGATCAGGAAATAAAGCCAGGGCACTGGATGGCAGCTCATGAATTCAAGGCCCTTCCCCACCTGGATCCCTGGCTCTTAGTCAGGAAGCTCTTTAGAATTATAGCAAATCTTTCCTTGGGGAATCAGCGGGATGAATACAACCAGATGTAATTTCCATTGACATTAATGGCCCAGAGTTGAAAATATACTGTGTGCAA
This sequence comes from Caiman crocodilus, assembly GCA_030014935.1. Classification (NCBI taxonomy): domain Eukaryota; kingdom Metazoa; phylum Chordata; order Crocodylia; family Alligatoridae; genus Caiman; species Caiman crocodilus. Next base: position 13,580,248 of record JAGPOW010002173.1, read on the forward strand.
TCTGACATTCACAAGGACCTCATTTTGGAGAGACCCTTTTAACACATTTAAGCTATTTATGAATTAAACTAAGAGACTCATCAAGAGCTTGGTTGTAGCAGGCTCCAGGAGAGCAGAGTCGAACACCAAAAGTGGAACTTGCTGAACTTGAATTGGTGAGTCAGGTGAAGTGTAGGCTTGCCAAGGTCTGGGCAGCAATATTCTTGGTTCATATTCACCCAGGGTTTCTTTTTTTTTTTTTGCTTCTTACAGCTCTTCATAGGCTTTGGGTTCCCGTATGAAGGTCCTGCCCCTTTGGAAGCCATAGCCAACGGTTGTGTTTTCCTGCAGTCTCGTTTCAATCCGCCACACAGCTCCCTCAATCACGAATTCTTCCGGGGGAAGCCTACATCGAGAGAGGTAATTTTGCATACATGATTCTACAATATTGAACAATGTCAGATAGCCACATTGTTTTCTTCTGGATTTGAACTAGAGAAAGGGATCAGCTGCAAAATTCAAATATTGATCAAAGCCTCCTCCAAGTTCAAGAGAATGGTACCTAGGATAAATATAATATTTTGCCCTCTCCATCTTAACTGCAGCCTGTCAAGATCTGGGGAGTTTAGATAACCTGGAACCTGGGTTTAGTTCTCGGTTTTACAAAATAAAACCTGAGCAAAGAGACTTTTGCCTAAAACTCATTCAACCTGGCCACAGCTTGACTCGCTGATCCCCACATCTGGGATTGAAAGTTCCCAGGAAAATTTGGGCCTGAACTCAAAATAGGAAAGAAGGTTGTTTTGCAGAGGGAAGAAAAACCCACCCTCTTGGGCTTGCCCCTGGCTACAAATTCAATCGGAGTGCAGCGGGAGTTCTTTCAAATTTAAAAGGTTGAGAAAATTGAGCTTTGTATTATTAATAAAGTGGATACGGCAATGTAAATCCATGCTTCCCTGTGGAGAAATTTCTTCCACTGGCCACACCAAGGAGCTCAATCTCTGCTTTTCTTTCAGATAGATTAGACTCAATCCTAAAGCACCCTCTCTTCTCTCCCCACCTCCACTGCTAGCCCCTTCTCTGCCAGTCCCCAGACTGAACTGCAGCTGCTTTGCCTTTCCTGAGCAGTCAGTGCATTTGCCGTTCTTACAGTGTGGTGGGTGCCCACTCACATCCCATTTATCTCACTGACCTGTGAAGACAGGGAAAGGCTGCTGTAATTAGCTCCTGAAACATTAATTCTCCTCGTGTGCTGCCTGTCCATTCTGCCAACAATACTGTAACTTACACTGATATTGGGAGGGCTTGACTTGGTCCTTAATGACTTGCTGAAGGCTGTCAGAGGCAAACAGTTCCTAAAAAGAGTGTACATGTGTGTGGATGTGGGTGAGACAGAAGACTTGCTGCTGCTCATTTTGTTTTATGTCTTAAAAGAGCCAAGCCGGCCATCCTGAGCCACTCTTGCTAGGGAGAAGCATGACCAGAAAGAGATATACAACTCATTGCTGTCATCCCTCTGCGTATTCACCTTTGAGCCTTCTGAAGGGTCCAGAGAGGTCTTGGGTTTTATAGTGTGTGTTTGACTCTAGTTGGTTGGTTGATTAGTTAGAAGAATGAGGGGGTTCATTCAGACTGAGCCTCTTGCTTGTGGGATAGATGGCCCTGCCTTTTGGTTCAGCTGATGCTGTATCCTCTTTAGCCCACTGCCAGGTTTACTCAACTCTCATTCTTCAGGGACTTGAGAAGTGAGCTTTGTGCTGTGCTCTGAGGATGACAAGTGGCACTGTCTCAGGCCTGCTGTTGAGAAGCCTCTCACTGTTTTTGACTGTATATGCTGAACTAGAAGTGGATTTGGAAAGTCAGGCTCCCTCCAGAAAACACAGCAGAAATGTTGAGGATGCACATATGATGTTGAGGTGATGTCATTGCCACGATGGTCGAGGAGATATAGGAGAGGCAAGAAGTCTTGTGGGTGATACAATTTATTGGACCAACTGAATGGTTGGTATAGATATAGGCAAGCTTTCTTATATCACAGCACCCTTCCTCAGGCCTCAAGGTGTGTAAGTGGAGAAGTCTTCTTCCCTCTCACTTAGCACTAGCCCAAGAATGGACAAATCAGTGTGGCTCTTGGTCTTGGAAAACCTTGATAATTAAGGTGTACCTGGGACTGGTTCCTATTTCAGCTGGATTTTCTCTGATTCACTGAGATTGAGATTTTTGTGGCTGCCACGATGTCAACCCCCAGTTCTCATGAATATGAATGTTACTGGGGTGTCTAGATTCATTAGATAATTGTATAATGTTTTAAATGTTTAGGGGGTGGGGAGTGTTTGGATTAAATACTCCACTTTGGGCCTATCTTGCCCTTCAGTAGCTTTTTTGCCAGCGTCCCCGCTGCCATTATCTCGCCCCTCCCAGTGCCTATCTGCAGGGAGGTCATTGCTTGCGGTCACAGCACTTCCTTTACAGAATGTGAAGCCGTTGGTATTTGTTTCATTTTTCAGGTATCCTCCCAACACCCCTATGTTGAGGACTTCATAGGGAAGCCTCACGTATGGACGGTGGACTACAATAACTCTGAGGAGTTTGAAGCTGCAGTCAAAGCAATTATGAGGACCAAGGTAATTCCTGGCACAATTCATTAAAATAATGAGAGAAACTCATCCATTGTTGAGCATGGCCAGCTGGTGTTCCAGGAGTTAATGGCACAAGGAACTGCTAACAGCCCAGTTGTCCCTATGAGACTTCCCCAGCATTTGGAGCCTTTTCTTTCTAGTCACCCCTTAAAATGTTGTCATGTGCTAGCCAGGACTCCCAGGATCCTGTTCTTGCGTTTCAGTGGGGCTTGTGTTCCTAAATCACCCCAGCTCAGACCTTCAAAGGTGTTCCAGTGTTTTTTGGCACCTGAATACCTTTCAAGGCCTGGGCCCCAGGCTTTTCTGGAGCTGAGATGAGTAAAATGTGTATAATTAATAGGGCTGTGCAAAATTTTGCCCGCTGTTTCATTTTGACGCTGTTTTGACTTGTTTCGAGCTCGAAACAGAGAAATCGAAATAAAACGAAGGGCTTCGAAACAGCCTCGAAATGAAACAAGGGCAGCTGAAACATTTTGAAACTTTCAGAACATTTTGAGTTTTGAACCTGAGGCTGGGCTTGCCTCAGGAGAAGCAGAAAGTAAGAAGAGAGAGGGGGAAGGACTGCTCTGATGCTGACTGTGATGGTTTGGCTGCCTGAGATGCCCAGAAACCCCTGCACCTATCTCCTTGAAACTTGGCAGGCTTTGTGGCCTCCACAGGGGCCACTGTCCATACCTGCAGTTTTCACCCCCTTTGACTTCACACTTACAAGTGACATGAGTTTTGTTTTCAAGAATTTGAGGTGCAATTTCCCAGAAACCCCTATACCTATCTCCTTGAGGCTTGGCAGGCTTCATGCCCTCAGAAGGGTCTACCATCCCTGATGTTTCCATCCAAATCTGCCATAAAATGACAAGGTTATAGGCAGTTGTGTGCTTCCCCATTATAGCCTATGGGCGAAACGTCAAACCAGTGTCGAAAAGGCAAAACAGGCTTGACTAAATGAAATGGAACAGTGGTTTCGAAACAAAACTCAAAACTAAACACTGGCCAGCTGGAGCGGAAGTTGAAATGAAACGGTGCTGTTTCACACAGCCCTAATAATTAATCATTTGAAGGCTCGTCCATCAGTTCTGAGTCCTTGCTATGGGGAGCCGAAACTTTGCAATTCTAGCTCAGTTCCAGTGTAGGCCTTCAGCTGTAGATGATAGAGGTCAACCCAGGGACTGGGTGCTATGCTCTTACATATTTGGGTACATCACTGACATTTCTTCATGACGGAAACTGAACTTTGGCACATTTTTCAATTAATGCCCCCTCTGCAACTCTTCTTCATCATCTCTTTCCCCATCAGTCAGAGAGATAACCCTTTCATGTAACCAGGATGCATTCTTCCCATCATGACCCCTCTTTCCAGTGCTGGGATATTTAACAAGCATTAGCTACCGCTGACTTTTCCCCCATGCAAGGAGACAGTCTATTTTGTCTGTCCCATATCTCTCCATGCGAGTGCTGTAAGAGCTACAGATCACTTTTCATCTACCATTTCCCTGCCACTTTTCATTTGACTATTAATTATTGTGATTTGTTAAAGAACAATTCAATAAGAGTAGGAAAATCCCCATGTTCCTTTTTCTTTTTTTAAGCAATGCAGCAAAAAAAAAACAACCTTTGAAAGATGCAGCACCTGCTTTGTAAGCTGACTTAGAGACTTAAAAACATACTCGTCATGAATATTTACCTCACTGGCAGCAGGAGCCTTTCAAGTTGTCCAAATTATTAAAGTCAATTTTCCTAGAGGGGATAAAAGTGCTGATCTCCATTTTGCTCACAATTTGCTTTGGGTAGGATAAGGTGTCCCCGTTGTTACAAAGATGATATACCACAAAACAGCATCTTAATAAATCATGGTTTGGGTCTGGCTCAGACTGACAGGAGCCAGGAAATTCTCTAGCTCCTTCAGAGGGGGGTTTTGGGGAGAATTTTTGGAGTAATGTCTATGCAGTGAGGCAGCACTATGCCGAGATACTTGAGCTCCCTCTGCACATAGTAGCTTCCAAAACCGAGATAGTACAGCTGTATCCCTGCAGTGTTGTGCTTAGGAAAATAAACTCAGCTGCTGAGAAGATCTTCTTAGCAAAGGTATAGCAAAGGACTAGTCAGGGCCAGAGCGGGGAAGTTTCTTGGGTCCATTCAGCCCTTGAGGTCTCTGTGAAATTGCCATCCATCAGGCGGATCCTCCCTAGTGGGGGCAGCTTTATGAATCCCACCTGCTCTCTTCGCAGCCACCCCATCAGCTGGAACAGAACTGTTCACTTACAGGGAACAAGCCCTTGAGCCATCCATCTCCTCCCCTGCAAGATCACACACTGCAAAATGAACTTCCACGTTCAGGAATTCCCTTAAACCTCTAATCACTTAATGTTCTCATTTAGTAAAACGCCTTGGGGAAGCCTCCAGCCACAGCACAATGGCACTCACACCAGCTAAGCGTCTTCCCCTCAAAGGTCTTGAAAGTATATAAAAAAATACATTTCCTGACAACAACCATTTGGAGAGATGTTCCTCTGGTCTCACACCTGCTGAGGCCTGCAACTAGGGCAGCCTGATTTCCCTGCATGGTCTGATGGCACCACCGGCATCCAAAGCTGAGGAACCCACATTTCTTGATCTCGCTACATCGCCTGTTTCCCATGTTTTGAGCATTGGCTGTTGTCTTTGGGAAGCACGAGGCAGCCGGAGGGCAATGCATGGTGAAGGCAGTCAAAGGACTACCATATATTTCTTGGCTGGTGACTTCTGAAACGCTGATCCAGAACTGACTGAGGAATGCCAAGCAATAGATACTTGTAGCCAGATCTGCTGGTATCGATCTACATAGCTCTATAGAAGCCCATGGAGCTATGCTAGCTTACACCCACTGAGCATCTGGCCCTTTATTGCCTCTCGCTGAAGCACTTTCCGAGCCATTCCTTTGCTGGTGCCGGGGTGCTGGAACCCAGTGGTTCCTGGCTAGAGAGCCTTGTTTTTCTAGTCAGGGTTATACCAGTAGCCAAATGTGGGGTCAAGAAGGATATTGTTTTTCTGTGGGTCAGGTTAGCACAGACTGTGGGAGGTCTGCTTTCTCCTGTAGCATGGGGCATGCTCCTTGGCCTGTGGTCTTCTGAGCCTGTATTACCCACTGACTTGCCCACTGGTGAAGTGGCAGAGCACTGGCAGCGCTCTCACCTCTCCTGCTTTTACCTATGGTGTGTTGTCGGGGGTTCCTGGTGATTCTGCTTTCTTGCCTTGTAGTTGTATGCGAGGTCTGAAGCGGTGAGTACTGTGCTCCTGTGTACATGCTAGGTATTCGTGATCCTCTGACAACAGGGTCTTCTCTCTCATAGATGTGTGGACCCCATGGGAAAGTTGCTTAGTAGCTGAGGCAAAAGTAGAAACAAATGGCAGATTGTTTTCAGCTGCCTTCTGGAAGCAGGGGGATCCTTGCTGGAAGCAGTGTGAACGAACTCATGTCCAGCCAATTGTGGTTTGCCTTACTGAGCTCTCCTGGCTTCATACAAACAGTCTGGAGCAACCCTTGGCTGGACGGGGCAGCGCAGACAGTCAGACAAGGGAGAGAAGTCATAAGGAGCAGCAGAGTTGACCTAAGGCCGTTCCAGATTGCTTGCCACACTGCAAAGTCAGCTCAGCCTCCCCTTCCTGGGGCAGGTTGCACAAATCCCCATGGTTTGTTCAGCAGTGGACGACCCGACCCGCAACCCTGTGAAGCCAGTGGGAATAGCTGGGTTCCCCTTTATGCCCTACCCCACCATGGGAACAATTTCTAAACAAGGGTCATGAGAGAGCCTTCTAGCAGCCTCTTAAAAAGAAGGGCGTAGATACATCTTCATTATGTTGCTTATTACTAGGTTGGTGTGTCTATAGTACTGGGAGAGACTGAACAAGGAAGAGATAAGGTGAGATGAGTAGGAAGAGAATGACGTGTACTATCTGAGGTAACTACATGCACCAATAAAAGACTAAAGGCTAAAAGACTGGTCTAAGTATTTGGGAAGGGCCCCAGGAAACAGAAATAAACCTCCCATCATGTGTGTAGAGCAGTGATTCTCAGCCAGGGTGCTGAGGCACCTTGGGGTGGCCTGAGATCTTTTGAAGGGTGCCATGAAGTATGCGGAGCTAAGCAAGGTATGTGGATATAAGCAGATAAGTCCATGATTAGGCTTGTCCCTGCCTGGCCAATCGCCCAGCCTCTCTTCAAGGAGGTGTAAGCACTGTAATAAATAGGCCAGTGTTTGAAGTTGAGTGCTACTCAGTTTACAGACTTATGGAGGAGGGTGCCTTGCATCCATCGGGGGGTACCTCAAGTCCAAAAAAGGTTGAGAACAATTGGTTTAAGAAGCTAAAGCATCTAACTTACTGCAAACCATTGCTATGTAGACCCATAAACAGTGCTCCAGAGAAGAGCAGAAAGGGCTACCCCGTAGTCAGCACTCGTCTTGGAATTAGCACACATACCAGAGGTCTTTCCTTGCTCCGGAGCTGACAACTAGCTGGCATTGTGACACCACTAGCCATGGAAGCAGAGCGGCCGGTCTCCATGTGACAGCTTGTTGGGAGTGAGCTCCGTGGTAACTATTTATGCAGATTCAAGGGGCACAGCTTGCTTTGGTCTGGCCTCATCTCTGTTCTTCCAGAAGATTGCAAAGAACATAGTGAGCCACCTTATAGAGATATTTGTCACTTTTGTGCATCCATAGCAGAATCTCAGTTAAAATTAAATTAAAAATAATTATGTTCCTGCCGTTGGGCTGCCTACCCAGCTGTCACCGAAAATTGCAGGAAATGGCATTGATTGACCCAGCGCCATCTGTGCTGGTGAGATGTTCCCAAAGAGAGGGGAGTACAGCTGCTGAGCTGGTGTTTAAGGGCTACCTGCATCGCATTCCCTGCATGTAGCATAATGGCTTAATGGAGGTCACGTCTTTCCAGCAGCCGTGCAGAGTCAGCAACAAACCATGGGCTCTAAAAAAGAACAACCACCTCTCCATCCAGCCATGTAAGAGGTCTTACCTCTCTGCAGAAGGACAGTGATAGATAGTCCTTTCCTTTCTGAATACTTAAATGCATGGGATACGGGTTTAGTGTAGTGTCTTGGGGGGGGTTTTGGAATGTGTGCTCTGATTCCCTGGCACCCAGTCCTTAGTTAGTTAGTTATGTTCACACACAGTGGGCATGAAGTGCTGCTCTCCTGATCTGGGAGTGGTTTATATCTGCTCTGTGCTCAGACTGCGCTGATGTAAAGGACAATGCAGATTTCAGGGTAAGGCAGAGTCAAGCCAGCCGTGTCAGTGCCTTGTCAAAGTCCCTAACAAGCATTGAGTTTGATCACCTTTCATCCACAGGTGCCTCGTAAACCACTTCCAGTAGTGCAACGGGCAGTGAGCACCCACCAGGTGCATCCACTTAGAGGATGTAACCAGTGGGCAGTAGTAGTGCAACGAGCAGTGGGCATCCACTTAGAGAGGGCACATACATTACATAGCAGTTGCTGCCCTTGCTGGCCTGGGCTCAGACACTGGCTGTTATGCCTCTGACTGTTCCACATCATGGCTTAGTCGAGAGGCCCAAGACCAGAATAAACCTTTAGCTGTGGTTTGGGAGTCACATGCTCAGGGGGAGCCAGGTAGGCCACAGAAAGATGGTATCACAGGGCAGGGATTCAGGTGTCCTGGCAGAGCTGCACGTGGCTGAGGCTGGATGTAGCAGACAGGGCTGCAGGGCAGGACACAGGCACGTTGACTGACTGTCTGAAGGAAGCTTGTGCTAGTGCTGTGGTCCCCTCATGTTTCTGAGCCTTGAACTGACTCGCACCTTTTTGAGAGAGAGCAAAGAAGGAATAGTGAAGCCTTGCGCTGCCCGTGCGGTATGACCCGTTCCAAAAGGGGAATGCATGACTTGTCTTAGCTTCCAAACCCAAGGGCCATTTCTCCTCTCATTTAGATCACTGCTAACTCTCATTTTTTTCACTGGTAAATGAGAATGACATTTTGGCCTTGTATCAGGAGGCAGGGGACATTTTAGATGCACAAAGGTTGGTCACGGAGTGTATATCTGTACTGCTTCCACGGTGTTGTCAAGACAGCTGCTGAGAAGCGTGTCTTACCTACCTGCTCCCTGCTCTCTACATGCCAGACTTGCAGATAAGACAGTAAAACTGGCCTGAAGGTTAAGGGCCTAAGATGATGCCCACCCACCCCTCCCCACTTCCCTGGGAGCACGGCCAGAGCAGAGCCGAGTCGAGCCCACGAGGGTAAGGTCGGATGCGGGCTGCCCATCCTGCTGCCCTCCCATCAGGTGCCCTGTGCCGGTCGTACCACCATGGCAAGGCATCCTCTGCCCACCCAGCAGCAGTGGGGGGCACAAGTCTGTGCCTCCGCCCCCACTGCTGCCAGGGTGCCACAGCCAGCATGGGGCTCCCAGAGGGAGGGCAGCAGGGCAGGGAGCCCCAAGCCTGCAGTTGGCAGCCTGCATCTGCCCCATGCACAAATCTGGGGGGCACATGCTCCTCATGCCCCTCTCCCTGGGAATGTGCACACAGGCAGGGAGCTGCCTTGCCTACCTCCTCACGGATGAGCTGCCCGTGGCTCTGCCCCACTCCTGGCCACAGGCCCGATGCACTGCCCTGGCTGGGCAGCTCTCCAGGCCCAGCCCCTGTCCCACTTTCTCCCTCACCATGGGGGCCTCAATCTGCTCCCACACCCCTCCCCATGGACTTACCTGCAGGCAGCTGCGGAAGCTGCTCTCCACCACTGCTTGGGGCTGTATTCCTGGCCACGTGCATGTGTGTGCATACACACATGCACGGGGCATCCCCTGTGTCCCGCTCCCAGCACCAGCAGCCCTTTGCACACTGGAACTCTGCCAGCCTGCTAGGGGAAACCTGCCATTTGCTGCATTTTTCCACAGTGAACAAAAACCCCAGATCCCTGCACAATAATGGGAATCTGGGACGAATGCTGTCCCAGAGTTATGCAACCTAGGACTGGGACTTGATGTTCCCATTTTGGGACTGTCCCGCTCAATTGGGAACAGGTGGTCACCCTACACTCTTCTTCTCAATGCCCTGAAGCCCCCATGTACTCAGTACTTATGCATTTGCCCATGCATCTTGAATGGCAATTAACTTGAATTAGCCATTACTGTCCCGAGGCAAAGTGCTAATTCAAGTGCTTTATATGTAATTAGCATGGGATGATGACGTTGACCATCTGTAAGATCCTAAGATAAAAGACTGTCCCGGGAGAAATCCAACAGCTTTTTTTAGAGGAAGAAAGACCACAGCAGGTCAGAATGTTTTTATCTCTATGGATTCTTATTCAAGATCTCTGGGTTTATGTTGTAACCCACGTTTGCCCACCTAGCAGGGATAACACTGCATGGCACGCCGCAGCACTCTTGAAAGGCTCTCAGGGCATCCTCCAGTATCATAGGCTGTGTCTCTATCAGTGATTCTCAACCAGGTGCTAAGTGCCTGAGTCGCCTATGAAAAATGGACTTTGATCCCAAAGTCACATAGATTACTTTGAATTGCTACTTTTTGTCTTCACACTGTAAAATAAATGGATTTATGACACTCTTCACAAGAAGCTGGTCACTATGTCCTGCTAAATTGGTGAACTACAGTACTTTTCGTTTGCATTCCAAGTACAGGTAGGTGACCGCCATTATCTACGGAGTCAAACAGAGAACTTGGGTATTTCATATTAGATGGTAGCTTAAAAATAAAGGGTGAAGTGTGGACCTCTTTGAAGTCAACATGAGACTTGTTACTGAGTTGAGTTCATTGAGATCTGGATTTCATTTAAAATGAGCTGCTACCAAATTAACCTTTATGTTGCCAGTATATTAGTTCAGGTTTATAGGTTCTCTCCCTGAGGCTATATAAGTTGTTCTTGCAAATGGCACTCAGGGTCAGTCTTATAAGATTCTTCCCTCTTTGCTGAAGTCCATGTCTTAAATAACTAATCACCTAACAGAAGGGAAAAGCAAAGATAAAATCAGCTCTTCTATAAATCTAGCACGAAGTATCTGTAACATATTTATAGCTAATGCAGGGGAGTTAAGGATCCAAGTCTGCTCTGCGTTCACCCCAATGCGATGTCATTTTCTGGGAGCTCCCAGCATGATATCTGCAGTGGACATGAAGAGAAATTTAGGGTCTGATATTCAGAGCGCTGAACACCTGCAGCTCCTCGGGAGCTCTGCCGATGATAACGGTGACCTCTGAGGTTAAGCTCGCTCTTAGCAAGAAGGACGTAGAATTTGCCGAATGCTCTGGGTTGCAAGAGACCCGGTGAACTCTTCCAAGTGTGGAATCCGTGATTGTAGTCGAGCAATTCTTTCAATTGCCAACCATTTTCTTCCTTTCCTTCTTATTGCTAAAGGTACAATCTTGTCTAAACCACAGCATTTCCCAGCTATGTGCTCAGTTTACTTCTAACCTAAATCTTTATTAAGAGTTATTCTTGGTTTAAGGCTCAATAGCTAGTGATTTCTGTGGAAGAATACGGTGCCTCACAGCTTAACCATGAGTGGAGAAGTGTCCCCAAGGAAGGGACGAGGTGAGGAATCAGCTGACCCCCCAATGCCACCCCAAATGTCCCCATGGTGCCAGGAAATGCTGCGTGTAGACGTAGCGCACAAATGGACACCTCCCTTGCAGACCTGCTTGGCTCCCCAAATGAAACCTCTGGGTCTGTCCCTGAGTATCTTCAGAGCTCAAAGACAACCACCGTTACTGGAGATCACTTTGATGGCTACCTCAGAAAGATGTCAAAGGTTGGAAAAAAGCCCTGGAGAGATCCATCTAAGGCCCTGTTGCAGCAAAGCAGGTGGGCACGTATTTAAGTAACCTGACCTCCACAAGAGTTAAGCTTCTGCTGAAAGACTGACTTATTTGGTTTGTTATATTAGGGCCTAAAAGAGGAATAAAGCTTCAGCAAAGCACGAGGTAAGTTTTTCCTGGCCTGACCTGAATCTGTCCTATGGCAAGAGATATTTAGCCTTCATGGCTAGCAATCGGGATCCTAGGACTGGTCTTAAGCGTCTAAAGCCGAGTACCCAGAAACCCTCCCACTGACCCGAGAAGGTTTTACATCAGATCCTGAATCTTGAAAAGACTAAAAACAGCAGCTAATGCCACAATATTATTTTTTAAAGTGCAACAAGTCCAGAGGCAAGTCATTTTTTTTCTGTTGGGAAGTGTCTGATTAGGCTAATCCTTTAACACATTAGCACTCCTTTTTTTAAAGATGTTGTATAAACCCTCTGGAAACGAGGAGAGAATGTAAAGCAACTTCCATTTATTTTTTAAAAGGCTAGTTTATTAGTGATGCTGTCAGAGCAATTAGGCCTAAAAATTGACCTAGCTTAAAAGCCTTATTATGGGCTTGTGCTATGGGAATCCCCTAGTGTTTTGTCTTTAAAATAATGTTGGCTGCGCCAGGAAATGAAAACAAAATCTAGTGGCAGGGAGGAGGAGAAGGCGATTAGGTCCTCAGCCCGGCTGAACTGCTGAGGGTTGCTTTTTGCAGGATGAGAGTCATGACCAGGGATCTAGTTTTCCACTGGGGAATAAAGCAAAAAACCTCCATTTAAAAAACACAAAAATCTATGTTTTTCCACAACCTACGGAAAGCACAGCAGCATCCCACAGACAGCAGTGCCATTTCTGCCCTCTTTTATTTTTCCCCCTGGTGTTTCCTGACTCGGCCAATTAATGGCAAACCTCCCATCACCGACTGACCGAGAGGCAAACACCGTGGCAAAAATCAGAGAGAGCAGAAATGGCGCCGTTTGCCGTGCTTTCGATAGGTTGTGGAAAACACCGCTTCTGAGTTTTCCAAGGTTTTCCATAGTGAATGGAAAATTGGATCCCTGGTCGTGACTAGAGCTGGGTGAAATTTTTTAACGACACCTTTTTGGGAAAAATACAGATTTGATGACACCCGAATGTCTTGAAAATGCGCCTGTTCCCGTGAAATGTGTGTCCTTTTTTTTTTAAAGCCCAGCTGTTTTACTTCATTCCAAAATTTTCAGAAATGTTAGGATTTTTTGGTTCAGAGTAACTTTTGGTTTCGAAATTTCCTTCAAATTGATTAAAAATATATTTAAAAAACCCCCAACAACTTAGGAATTTGAAAAGAAATGTTGCATGCTAGCTGACCCAAATGTTTAGGCCGAACTGAAATGGATGCATCTTGTGAGCCATGCTCATGTTGGGTTGACCGGAAACAAACTTTGTGTAACTGTCAGTGAACCGAGAAAAACCAGTTGTCACCCACGTGTTGTCACAAGTTTCAAGGCTTTCTCCAGGCTGTGCCTCAAATGACTCAGGAAGCCAAAAGATGCCTCAAGGCCTATGTTGGATTTTCCAGGGAAGTGGATTTTCTTAAGTCATTGGCCTCAGGTCCCCCTAAAACAACTGGTGTGCTGTGTTGCCATGACTCTGTGTGTGTGGAGAGAAGAGCTTTCAAGAGCGTCAGATGCTGAAGCACAATGGAAATGAGTATGAAGGAAAGGGCATGCAAGGAAGGTCCATTTTAGGAGCATCAATCTGGTAAAGATCTTAATGTCAAAAGGGAGACACCCTGCATTAAAGGGTTCTGCCTGTCTAATGAGTTTGCAGATGCTTTCAGCGTGTCTCACGTTTTAATACAAGATTATCTTGTGTCTCCTCTTTGACTCATGTTGGCGTGCACAGCCTCCACTCCCATTCATGGCTGTGTAACCACTTGAAGGCAACTTACAGCATTAGTTCCAACAGAAAGTTAATATCGGAAAAGAGTCGAATGTCGTTTTAGCTGTGAGCTGCTCCAAGAACTACTTGGTGCTCGAGCACTAGACTAGTCTCTCAGCACACGTATGCAGATTTAGCCCCACTGTAAAATCGAAGGCCTTTCTGAATGACTGTCCCACCTCAGTATAGAGATTTGAGAGGAGCAATCCCCTGTCCGGCGACACAGTTTGTCCATAGCTAGCATGTAGAGTAGTACAGCCGTGGGTTACCTGCTGTTCGGGAGCTCCCACAGCCCCGTCACCATGTCTACTATGGCAAAGATCTGCTCTGACCTTTACTCTGAGATGGTAATGTTAGAAGTTGCCAGGTGACACTGCTGTGATAGTGTTGTTAGCTTTGTTTTCTTAAATACATAGGAACTAGATCCTGAAGCAAAGTCTACTGCCAGCAGAGCTGTAGTGCATTTTAGCTACAAAGCATTAGCACCAGTACAATTTGTTCTCCGCCTTGGTTTCTATCAAGGTGATACTCTGGTGCATCCACCATCTATAGGGTGTACCATACCCATGCAAGCAGGCAAAGCAATAATGTCACCAGAATGGTACAGGGAGAACCTAGGTACCACTGTTGAACAAGCACTCGCACTTCAGTTGCTTGTGTGTTTGCACTCTGACCAAACCAGATGCAGTCCTTTTGATGACTGCACTTGCGCACATGCTGCAAATCAATGCGGTGAGATTCAGATAGCAACCTCACCCCAAAAACACCAGTTGGTCTAGATTGGCCTGGATATGGACCCTTTGTTCTCTGGAGAGATATTTGAATTTTAGCTTGAACCCAAGCTTAGTTGATGATGGGTTACTTCTCAGTTCAGGCAAGTTTTCTGTACTGCTGAGATGCAGAAGGAAGTTCCCCCTGATGCACCCCTCACCCTCCTAAACCCAACAGGCCGGCAACCAAAAGTCTGGAACCAGCCCTAGATGGCTGACCATTCCCCAGTCTGGCCAGATTCTTGTTTTCCCAATTGCTTAGTGGCGCCAATGATTCCTGCCCTATTTATAATGAAAGATTCAAGTGGTAGAGACACCAAGCACCACACACCCTGGGAACAAAATCACTGTGCAGTCGCACACAGCCCAGAAGAAAGAAGAATGAGACAAATTACAGCCCGCGGGGAAAGGTGAGGCTGGAAGAATTGTTGCTATGATGAATTATATCCATTGCCTGGAGGTTAGAGGCGAGAGAAGGAAAGAGGTTTTCTTTTAAGGTCATTTACTTGGGCTTCAGTTTTTTCTTTGTCAAAAATAGTTCCCACACAAGCAATTTAATAGACCCAATATTCTGGTGTAGTGAAGGGAGAAGCCTTCATTATATTAAAGTCAAACATACAGGAATATAATGGGAAATTATACATTTCTGGCTATGCTTGGGAAAGTGGCATATTAAGCATCGCAGTGAAAATAGCTGGTTAAAATATCCCCAGCCTGTTGTTTCATGCTGTTAGACAATTGTATTAGTTTTCTACTTATTTGTCTGATAATGTTTGGATTTTTATTATTATTATTACTGTTCTTTTGAGTGCAATTTTTTTTCTTCCCTTTGCTGTTGTGATTCCCACTGAAGACTCAGCCTTGCCCCCTGTGGATTTCCCCTTCAGCAGGGGAAATTTAGGTTGAAGATGAGGAGAAACTTTATGACCATGAGGGTGATCACACACTGGAACAGGCGAGTTAGAGAAATTGTGGAGTCTCCATCCTTGGAAGCTTTGACCAGACGGTTAGACAGACTTGGCTAAGCTGGTCTAGTCAGGGATGATCCTGCCCTGTGCAGGGGGCTGGACTTGATGACCATTTGAGGTCCCTTCCAGCCCTGCTTTCCTGTGATCCTGTGCTCTCCAAGTTTATCCCTGTGGTACTGCTCAGACCCTCCCCTGACCACAGTGGACCTCATTCATCACGGTCCTGCAGCCCCTTTGCAAAGCCGACACGAAACAGCTGCACATTCCCCACGCACTAAGGATGACTGCAGCTAGCTCCCACAGAGCTTGTAGCATCGGGACCACACACAAATCCATGTGGAAGGCTTATTTCAGAAATTGTGGATGGGACCATCCTAAACCCAGGTGTTGCAAAGCCCAAAGAGGCTATGCATGGTCAGAGAAATCCTACCTGTTCTGGCATTGAATTGGTGTCCTCAAGATTTTGAGGCTTAGTCCCTGCACTGGAATCTGCCCCATAACTGGAACTGGAAATCTTGTCTTCTGTTCCTTCAGCATATGCAACCCAGTACAGACACTGGCAATCCTGTGCTGTGGCGGTGAGGGGACCTGTGCTTGGTAGGGTGTGGTGAAATCGGTGCTCCCAGCATGTGTCTGTACGCTGTTGGTCCTAGAGGTGCGGCACGATGGGGCTGTTGTGCTGGGAATGATGCTCATGGTGGTGAGCACAACATTTCTGAGCCTCTTCTGCAGTCCATCACAGTAACTCTTGCTGGTTTTTGATGCCTTATGTCAACATTTCACCATCTGTTCATTGCAGTGAGAAGTGAGGCTTTGATTGGGAATAAGAATAATTTCTTGAAGGCAGTGCTTCCTCTCATCCTACGTTGCCATTCTGATCATCTCTGGTGACCTCCATCCATATGCCCTCTCCCTTAACCCACTGCCAGTGCCACTTCTCTGCTTCCTCTTGTCTTCCTAATTGAAGCACTTGTCTCCTCTGCGTAAGCCATGGTGCCCCATCTGTTATCCATCCTCCCTTGGGCTTCTGTTTTCTCTTTTTCCCTCTCTCTCTCTATTTATTTTCTCTTGTGTTTAGAATTCAAATCTTGTGGTCAGGACCACAGCAACATGCCAATTTCTTGAAGATAATAGTTTAATTAAAATCTGACAGGCGCGGCCTCCTCTTGACAGCCTCGTTAGCGATGCTCCTGACTGCGGGAATGCCAGCACTCATGAGAAGGATGTGCTGCCTGTAAAGGGGAAAAAGCTGCTGGGTGCAGCCTTCCTGCCTCGAGTTACACCCTTGTACCTCCATTGCCCTCAACTGGGCTACCAAAAGCATAAAGAAGGGTGGGATTATGCCCTTGGGATCCTTATCAAATTCCTTATCACCTCCTGTCAACTTCAGCTTCAGCGCATCACTTTCCTTCATCTTCCAGCTGTCCTCCTGGGAGAATATGAATGTCCGCTGCTTCACATGCCCATCAGAAGTAGAGTCTTAAGGCTAGATTTTGCCATAGTTAGCAGGGGAGAAACCTGGAGGGACCAACCAACATCTGAGAGCTCCAGGAGAAAATTAGAGAGCAGGCTGCAGTGGCACCTGAACTTTGCTCGAAGGAGGTTCAATCTACCATTCTAGTGACAGCAGAGCAAGCCTGCCTGCGTAGCACACCTTGGTCATGGTAGAGAGGCCCTAGGCCCTTTTAAGTCCGCCTGGCAGGTGGACAGTGAGCAATTGTGTTAGCTCCCCTTATTACATGGGCACATCCACTGGGCCCTGAGTTAAAACTACCCAACGCATTGGATGTAGGCAGCCTGGGAACATTCCAGCTCCCCACCTACAGCAAAGGGGAAAGGTTCTGCATCCCATTGAGAAACCCTGAAACTATCCCATTCCTTGTTAGAAATGCATGATCAGGAAGAGAAAAAATATGTTGGCCCTCATTCCTCCTTTCCCAGACCTCACTTGGGTCTCATCTTTCATTCGCTGATTGCGGCTTGTCTTTTAGACTGTGAGCATTTTTCAGGTAGGGACTGTCCTGTAGAAGTGACTGTCCAATGCTTACCTCAGTAGGGCCCTGATCTTAATGGAGTAGGGGCTCTGGGTGCTACCAGGACAGTAGTAGTAAGATGCAACTGAACTTCCCTGCCACTGCCAAGATTAAAGAGGGACTATTCTGTCTCCCCTAGCTCTGCCCCAGATAACGTACTGATAGCATCCTGCCGATAGACAGGCAGGGCTTGCTAGGAGAAAGGAGCAGCTGTGTAAAGAACCGGCAGAGCACCCATCAGATTCTTTTATCAAAGTTCTCAAGTCAAACCAGGGCGAGCTCAATAATTCATGGGCAGGATCAGCTCCTGTCATTATGTCGAAACTGATTACTTCATGCACTTGTAATTAGATATAATGGGTGTAATTTCTAGTCTCGCTGAGATCTCAGAACAGGATATTTATGGCAGGAAGTTGCTTAGAGGTATCTTCTCAACAGGCTGAGTCTTTGGAGCTTTGACTTGACAAGTACTTCAAAAGAAGAAGAACAATTCTGAAGCTTCCCATCGGCGAAGCTGAGGGAATGTTTTTAAACACAAATATTTCTTTGTTTAGAATCCATTAGCCGTATGCGACTTCACCCCTACAGAGGTGTATTCCAGGTGTAGGCTGCAGCATTGCTATCCTGCTACGTTTCCTCCAAAAGATGTGCTGCTTTCACCATTGAGGCACTTGCATGTTGTTTGCAGAGATGATGTCTCCCTGTAAGATCCTGGGTCAGGAATGCCATGTGAATGCCAAGAAATCAATAGGTCCAGGACAGAAATGTACTTCCTCCTAGGTATGGGACTTCTAGAATCAGTTGGCAGTGCTGCAAGGGTTGTGATGTTATTCCAAGTGGCTTGGAAGTAGAGAAGCAACATATCTCATATGTAGAGCATCTGCCTGCCTATCTACATCGCTTATGGCCCTATCGTTGTAGTGTCTGAGCAACCATTAAAAGACAGGTCGGAGAGACAGAACAGCATTCGTGGTATGTGTGTACTGAGCAGGTAACAAATGAGCTTATCTGTGGTCAGGTGTAAATCCAGGTAGTGGTGAGGAGATTGGACATTTCAGAATGTGAGGGTACCTTTGTAAGCAACAGAGGCATAACGGCACGCCCTTCCTCTGCCGTGAGCCCACTGATGCAAAACGAAGTAGACTGAAGCATCCATCAGAACAGCAGTGTTTCATAATCCATGCTAAAAATACATCATTCATGTAAATGATAGCACCTACCCAGAGAGCAGGAGCTGAATGCTGTTTATAAATAGCAGACGGGAATGTGGAGGTGGGGTGTGAGAAATCACACAGCCTCAGAGCTGTCAAAAATGTATTAGTTTCATCCCAGCACCCACCCTCTTCCAAAGGCCTCCTCTGCACCATTGCCCTTTGTCTTGTAATGGATCTCACACCCCAGGGTCCAGGTGGCCAAACAGCTTCTGCTTTGAGAGTCACGTGCGTGTTATGGGGGAGAATTGACTTAGGGCCTCCTATGACCATGCGCTTATGAATTACATGGGGCATTCTTAACTTGTTTGTCCACTCTATTAGAGCTATCAAGAAGGGGCTCAGGGGGTCAGTAGTAGGAGAGAAGAGACATTATCATCTCTAGGTCACCCATTTGGGCCTGGCCCCAGCTCCATATGGCAGCATCTGTGAAATGAATGTCCGGTGAGTCTCAGCCTAGTTCCTATGTCAGGAACGTGAGAAGCAAGGATGATATCTTAGGGTGATATCTTTCATTGACCAATTAAATGCTTGGAATAAAGTTATACAAGCTTTCATATGCAAGACGTTCATGTTGATGTCCTAGTGCTGATATTGGAGTTCATACTCGGGTCTTGAGCAGTCTGCTCCACTGGTTTGAAGACCTGGGTGCATATGGAGAGCATGCAAGTAGGCAGGGCCTATTTCCTGGGGGAGCGCCAGGCTGTAGACATTGCCCTGAGATGCCTGCTGACCACAGAGGAGTTCCTTCCATCTTGGGGTTGAAGGACCATGACAGATAGGAAGAGAAGAAGCTGGCACTTCCTCTAGTCACTGCAACTGTACACAGCCCCTCGCTTTCCTGTGCTGTTATCCTGACCTGTCACATTTTTAAAGAAAAAATTGCCTCCGTCCCCAAATATAAAATCCAACATGAGCAGAGAGAGGGAAGTGCTCTTTCCGGGTACAGCAGAAAGCCTTGCAAATAAGAGTGAGGAATTGCAGAACGGTGTCTTTAACAGGCAGGGAGTGCGTGAAGCTGTTTATGGGGTGCCGAGGGTCACGGGGCTCCTGGGAAGAGGAGCTTTGGGCCAGGACATGACCTCTGAAAGACTTTTGTGGAAATACAAATATTTTCATTTATTTGGTCCAAATTTTTCCTTGAAAGTTGTTTGGAGCTTCCTTCCAAAAATGATAAAAAGGATACTTTTTCAGCCAACCGGTTTCAGTTTCCTGGACTTTAGGGTTTTTTGGATGACCCCGCCTTCCTACCGTGAAAGTCATAAAAAGCAGACGTTTCTGTTCTGATGACAATAAGGTCGTTTTCATTAAAAGAAACAATTGTATCTGAATGAAATTGCCCAAGCCGCCTTAGGCATGGTCTCCCCAAAACAGCCTTACTTATTTTGAAAGCCAGCATGAAGTATCCCTTGGGCAGCCAGTGTGTCACCCAGTGTCCTGCTTTGCCACAGGAGGGTCTCATCAGTGTCCTTTCAGCCTTCGCCCTGGTAAACTTCCAGCCCAAGAAGTATGGTTTTCAGTGCTAAGGCCAGCCCTTTGGTTGCCTGAGGGATGCCAGGGAGTGGTGCCATGTAAGGCAGGCCCGTGAGCTCCTGGCTTGTCTGTTGAGCTGTTCAGTCACATTTAATCCCCCACTAATGACAACTATTAAATGCTGTCCCTTTGGTTTTAAGCAAAGAAAGGCCAATCTGGAGTGGCGGCTGGTGGGTTTAGTGTAGCGCTAATCAGGGCGAAAAGACAAATAGGAAGAAGTCAAGCCGCAAGTCGCAGCAGATGAAGAACTCGGAGATAATGAGAAGAGTGACTCAGTGGGATGGAGTGGGATTCAGCGCAATAAGGGAAGATCAACAAAGCAGGTTCGAGTGATGACGAAGTTTACTGCATTAAGCACGAGGAGGTTGGCACAGTGCCAGCTGCAGGGCTATTGGTGGTGAGTGATTTCGTATCGTGCCTGGTCTCCTTCCAAACTTGCAATAGAAACCCTTTATTCCTCTGTGCCCTGACATCTTGAGCCTCCCGCTTTCCCCCCCACACACACACTTTCTTTAGCCTTGCTCACTTTTACAGCTATTCATATCTTCCATTTAAATGCTAATCGGTCTCAGCAGAGTGCCCATTTTACATACAGCGCATCTTTTGTGGTGCAATAAAGCTTAAGCTCCGGATACTAAATATCCAATGAGTCTCTATTAGGCTTTTTTAAAATTTTCCCAAAGGTTGCAGGAGTGGGAAGTAGCAAAGGAGGAAGGGAAGTGAGTTATTGCTTGTAAAGCCGGGGAATGAGACACAGATCTTTCCTCTGAAGGACTGTGTTGGCACTCCTTTCTGCCTTGCACTGGGTCCCACCTATTTCCTGAGTCCTTCTGGCATTTATCCCAACTGGCCACACAGTACCTTTATAACAGTGGTTCCCAACCTTTTTTATACTGCGGATCGGCAAAATCACTCAAACAAATTTAGCGGACTGGGTATAGAAACAATCCAATTTACACATTTGCGTTTAATTTACATATTTAAATGCATTTTTTACCTGGGAGGTTGTGAGAACCGGATCAGGCTGGGGCACCGCAGCTGCAGGCACCAGGGGACCCTGCAAGGGAGGGGGCTGCACAGACGGTGGCCCGGGGGGGACCCAGCAGGAGCCCCCTGGGAAGAAGGGGGTCCACTGCCTTCCCCTGCAGCAAGCAGCGGAGCCACCTGCCCACCTTGGGCATTTCCCTGCCCACATCCCCCTGCTCCCAGCCGCAGGCAGGGCTAAGGAGTCCTGCCCAGCCCAGGCCCTGGCACCTGCTGTGCGAGCAGCACCTTGCTGGGCGCAACCATGGTGGTGGGAGCAGGACAGGGTGCACAGAGCTGGCTGCCTCCCTCCCAGGGCTGCCTACCCACCTTTACCCCGCACGTGACTGCTGGCAGTGGAAGCCACTCACCCGGGTGGACAGATGGGTCTGAGCTGGGGCAGGCAGGTGGTTAAAGCTTGCGCCACAACTTGGCAGCCAAGCCTTTGCAGCCATGGCCCGGTGGTTGGGAATGTCTGTCTTATCAGAAAGTAGGTCTATAGGAGCTGGAATAGTTGAGCCAGTCATCAGAGCACCTGTTATTTGACTCAGGTCTTGCCCCCATGACCAACCCATGGTCCTGATGTGGTCCCCATGAAGTCCTCCTCTGCCATCAGCAGCATTATTGTTTTTAGGCCACCTGTCTGAGTGCACTAACTCCGAAGGATGCTTTTTTCATGCACAGTGCTGGAGCACCTGGCCAGATGGCACTTTCATTGCTGGGTAATAGATGAGTACACTGGAGACTCCTGGGGTCTCCAGTCTGGTTTGAATGCTTTATTAGCAACACCTACACTTGTCTTCCCCCATCACCCCCTTTCTCCTCTCCCAGCCCCTACTCTTCTGCCCTTTGTCTTCCTAATTTCCAGCTATTTCCTTTTTCACAGACAGCCTCTTTACTGTAGTGTCTCCCTTACTCACTTTTGGCTCCCCCCCGCACGCAAAAAACTTTCTTTTCCCCTCCCTTCCTGGCTCTACCTTTTTTTCCCCCTAATTTTTACCTATTTACATTCTCACTGACCTCCTGTCACACTTCTAGCTTCTCTTATTTCTTGGAGTCTCAAAACAGCAGAGACTCCCTGTGCCTGAAGAAGGGCAATTGCACCTGAAAGCCTGCAAAGACCTTTTTTTCAACTACTTGGCTGGTGTAATAAAAGATATCACATCTACTCAAAGAACCTTGCCTGTCTTATTAGCAATAGGCTTTTTTGCCTCTTAAAATTGTCTGGACTTGAGTTTCCTTTCAGAGTAGAACAGTGATTCTGCCAGATTGGAGAGTTCAATATAAAATATCTGTGCATCATAATGTTACTGGACGGTGATACTCAGTAGACCTGCAGTATAGGCTACAAGTTGGGCACAGCCCCTAGATGGGCATACCATATCCCCTACCAGAGACTGTTGATGTTTTGCTTGGCTTGGTAGCTTCTCTCTAAACCTCTTCTGAGCTCCAGTGGGGATTCTGCGCTCTTGCTTGTGTGGGGGAGAATAGTCTCCTTATATCCTCCAACTCTCTGGTGCATCCATGCAGAAGAGGTGGTGATTTGGCCTGGAAGATCTGCCAGTAAAAATAAATGTGAGAAGCAAGGACGATATCTTAGGGTGATATCTTTTATTGACCAGCCAAATGGTTGGGATAAAGTTACACAAGCTTTCCTATGCAAGGCATTCTTCCATAGGTCTCTGATCATAGGAAGCTAGGCACAACATAGTGAAAAGCCTTAGGGGAGGAGGTGTAAGAAAAATTCTCAGACACAGCAGACATGCAGTTAGCAAAAGAAAAGAAGCTGATTACTGGGAGGTCAACGCTATCAAAAGGGAGAAGGGTCATTCTTACCTTTCTTGTGTGGAAAGAATTCAGGAATTGGGTAAACTATAATGTGCCATAAACCTGGTTTAGTGTAGTTAGTGTCTAGTCCTTGGCTCTCAGTGTCCAACCAGCGTATGTATTTATTGTTCCCAAGTTCACCTTTTACAGGTGTTAGGTAGCTCTCCCTTGAGTACAAGGATAGTGAGGTCACAGAGGAAGTGATTGCTCCTAATGGTTTGTACATCTCTGTACTTTGCATTTTTTTCTGTGAGAGTTCGTTCCGTTGCATGGTTGCTGTTTAGTTTAGTTGCATGTAGTTGGATCAGAACTGATCAGAAGACGCACCAAACTACGGCCTATACTGAACAAGATCAGACCTTGAGAGAAATAGTCCCGGCCCCTTTGCTCCTGGCTTTCAAACAGCCCCCTAACCTTGTCCAACTCATCAGAAGCAAATTCCCCACTGCCCAACAGACATCAAGTGGGACACAGCTTGGCTCATTCTGTCAGCGCATCTCCTGTGCCACTGCCTTCAATGGCCCCCACAACAAAACAATCAGAATTCATGGTTCCTGCACATGGCTTTCCCCGAATGTGATATACCTGATCCAGTGCACCAAGAGACCTCCTGGCATCTGCGTGGGTGAAACTAAACAGCAACTTCACACCAGAATGAACTCTCACAGGAAAAAAATGTAAAGAACAGAGCCATACACGCACCACTGGAGCGTGCATCTCACAGAGCAGCCACGCGCTCTGACCTCACTGTCTTCTTGCTCAGGGGAAATCTATCTAGCACCTCTAAAAGGTGAACTTGGGAATAAAGACAAAGCATGTAGCCGTGTTGGTCTAAAAGTACAAGAAGTCAGTGTGCTAGAGGTGGTATGTTTTATTAGACCGACTAAACTGTTGCAAAAAACATTTTTCTTTATTTGCAAGCTTTCGGGCATGCATGCCCTTCCTCAGGCATAGGAGAATGCAAAGACTGCACTGAACTCAGGAACAAAAATTCATAAGCTGCCTGGACACTAAGAACCAACGGCTAAGCATTGACATTGGCTTTGTGGCGCATTATATTTTACCCAACTCCTGAATTCTTTCCTCTCTTTTGATAGCCGTGATTTTCCAGTAATCGGTTTTCTTTCTCCTGCTAATTGTGTCTGCTACTCTTCAGGTTTTCTCTTACCCCTCCCTTCTGCTGTGTTTCACTGTGCTGTGGCTGGCTGCTTGTGATCAGAAACTCAACACAGAACGGTCTGCGCTCGAAAGCTTGTCTAACTTTCTCCCAACTATTTAGTTGGCCCAGCAAAAGTTATCACCCTAAGAAAGCCTTGCCTTTCACATAATTTCTGGACCATCACAGCTACAATATCACTCTTACACAACAGTAAAAGTAAGTAGATGGGGCTAGATCCTGACAGGCCCTGAGCATCTAGAATAACCATTGTTTGTAGATTGTTTTCTAAAAAGGTGCTGATCCCCCTGGATTTCCCACCAACATGATTTCCCATTCTACAAAGTGCCCTCAAGTCCTACCACGGTCAAAGGGAACTGCCAGATGTTCAATCCCTCCAAGGACTTAGCCCATTATTGGGAAAGCTTATGGGCCAGTGCAGTTGCTGCTAGCATGTTTACCCCTCCAGGTAGCAATACTTTATCCCATTGTTCTGACTTGGCATCTCCAAGTCAAAGGAAAAGGGGGAAAGGACAAATCACATGTAGGAAGAAATAGGAGTTGGGAAGTCCAGATGTGATGGGGCCGGGGACAGTGGATGCCAGCAGGTGAGGATAGCCAGATCTTTGAAAGGAAAAGGCTGTCACTGAAGAGAGTGGAAGCAGCATAGCCCTGTCCATACAGTACTTTGGACAGTCTGGTTAGCACCACTGAGAGATGGTGCCATTTAGCCTGTCTGCGGTACCATGCTGATGTGGCTGTATCACGTCTGGTTTGGGAGGGAGCAAGTGCAGAGCAGCAAGGACGCTGCTGCATCCAACCAGCTAGCGCTGGAGCCTGCCGGGGGGAAGTGGAAATCGATTCATTATCCACCTTGACTTGAAACTGGGAAACTATGACTTTTTTTCCCTCACAACTGCTCTGCACACTTTCTTCAAGGCCATCTGAGGGGATCATTTTCTCAAAGTAGAGCACCTAACCGGTGCCAGAAATGGGAGATTTCATTGTTTTCCTTTTAACTTAGTGGTGGTGGGAGATGCTCCCTTGACAGCACTAATGTTCAGGTGCCTGTTCCACAGAGAACATGGGCCATGCCTATCAACCAGAAAAGCTACCTTCCAGCACAGTTTACCTCCTCCTACCCCGTCCAGATGGCAGGATAGCCTAGTCTTTGAGATCTGTGAAATCTTGGCACTTCTCCTAAGCCTTCCTGCCCGGTTGCCAAATTCTAGCTAGTATTTGTAGTGTTTTTTTGTTAGGGACACCAGAAACTGGGCTAATACCTGCCCAAATTATTTCACATAAGCCATCTTTTGCGCCCGCTCACTGGGTTCAAATAGGCTTGATTCTTGAGGACCCCTGTTGCATATATAGTAGTCTTGCTGTGCTATGTAATGTTTTAAATCTCTAGGTTTTGAACATGCACACACCCTACTCTGCAATTCCTGGGTCTGTCCCCCACATCTGTAACATCAAGGATTGCCCTTATTGTCCAGTGTCATGCTCAGTCTGGATCCTTTGCTCTATAGTAATTGGATCTTTACTTCCTGGGAGAAAATTGTTCACCTCTTAGTGCCTATTTAAACCTTTCTTCTTTCAGACAGCCTTCTCTTGGTTCTTTATGCCACTGGAGCTTACTTGTATGTTTGTGCCTGAGCGTTTGGGAAGGGTTTTTTTTATAGCTGAGCAAATTTCTAGTTTATGCAGAGCTGTTATGACACCCATATCACAAGATCCCAGCACAGCAAAAGATAACGGGTCTTGTGCTTAGATTTCTTTTCTTTCCCAGCTACACAAAGCCTTATCTGGGATGATATAGCTGGGGCTGGTCCTACTTTGAGCAGGGGGTTGGACTAGATGTGACCTCCAACCCTAATTTTCTATGAGTCTGTGATTCTTTGTATCCAAGATTATCTTTATTTCTCAGATTTTCTGCCATTCCTGCCATAGCCTATCACATTTGCCAGTCTTTTCTTACATTTTCAGCTGAACATTTTTGTTAAAACAAAAAAGGGAAGTCCAGAATGAACCTGGCGATGACTATGACAATGATGACTGGTAGTGCTAGTACCATGAAAAATGTTGCTCGCTAGGGTTGTGATAGACCTATTTAATTTTCTGTAATGCTTGTAATTAAGGTGTCAGAACCCCAGAAAAAGTCTGTGTTAGACCAAAAAACAAATCAGTAAAAAACATTGTGCAAAACTGATTACCTTGGGTTCTCAAGTCACCAATATTTTGCGGGAGCTTTTTTACTAAAAAAAAATAAATAAAGACCATTGTTCCAATGAAATCCCTGTTGCAAAATGCTTAGCAACTACAAGTATTACTGTTGTTCCTAAAATCCTGACACGCTCCAGTAATGGGTGCCACGATATAACATTGTGCTACTGGTTAACGAAAAAAAGCTCAGCCCTCACCCAGAAATGTTTGCAGCGAGAGACAACAGGCGACGAACAACAAACAGATGCAAGGGAGGGCAAGGAAGCCGGGAGACAATTAAGCTCAGTCTGCTAAGCAGCGGTCACAGCCATAGTGATAGAAAACTTATGAATCTATCACGCTCCCATGGATTACTAACGGGCTGATCAAAACCCAGCGGGGTCCTGTCGCCTCCCCTTCAGGCCTGTGCACAGATTCTTACGAGCTTGTCATCCGAAGCAGCGCTGGTATTGTCAACGGGACAAGTCTAAGGGCTTTTGCTGGGTGTAGAAAGGACTACAAACACATGCTATTAATTCCCAGGATTTGTTTTGAATCTTAAGTGCCACATTACGAGCTCTGATCTTGTAGAAAAAAAGGAAGGGAAGGCATGACGATGTCTCATTAAGAGCCACTTGTTCTGCTGTTCCCGTCTGTTGTTGGGGTTCCTGTCTTTCAAGTTCCCGCTTCATCCACATGCCTCCTGGTAACAGATGGCTGCTTGCATCTGCTGAGGTTTCCTTCTGAACATTCCTGACAGGTCCAACATGATGATCACCAGCATCCCTGAGGATACTGGGCAAATGCCCAAGAAAGCTGTCTAAGAGGCAGGCTAGAAGCCAAGTTCATGCATGTATCCAAACAGCAGACTGTGATACTGGTGCAACACACTCCTGAATTAAACATCCCTGGATGAGAGACACTGGAGACTTGCTAAGCAGCACCACTCAGAAATCTCCTGACCAACATTTTGCCACCGGAAAACGCTGATTCATCAAAATCAGACGTGCCGATTTCTACCGGGGTTTTGTTTTTTTTAAAAAAGATCAAACCATTTTGAGCAGACAGACGTGCCCCTGGCTCAGATGAATTCTTCTTTTCGTAGTGGGTTTAAACTGATAAGCAAGAGAACAGAAGAGTCAATTCCAAAATGAACTGTTTCCATTTCATCACAGCAAAGGTTTTGAATTCACCCCAAACAATTTTGTTTTCCAAACATGTCACTTATGAAGAAGAACGGCTGAATGCCTTCTGGAGCAAAGTGATCCTTTTCATGCCCCACTGCTACCCCTGGGGACCAGATCTCGTGCCATCACCATCAATTGTTGCCGATCTTTGGTGCAAGCAGCAAGGCAGTTTTATGGACTTGTTGGCATTTGCCCATTTTATACCCAGCATTTACTATTCCCAGTATGGAGAATGTGCCTGGACATGAGGTTTTTGCCATTCCTGGCACTGTGGATGGAAGCATGTAAAGTCATTAGTAAATGGCTGTGAGACCATTTGAGTATTGGGATTACAGGCAACACAGACCTCGGTGTAGGTGATGGACAGCAGAAAGCCCTCAGCCGAGGGGAGGGGAGTAACCTTTCTCTGCTTGCTTATGCCTATGTCCTATTGTTTCCTTTCTACAGGTGGACCCTTACCTGCCCTATGAATACACCTGCGAGGGAATGCTGGAGCGGATTCACGCTTACATTCAGCACCAGGTCAGTGACCCGTGCTCCATCCCACCAGGGTGTACACACTTGCTTGAGCCTTGATGCCCACTCAATTACTCCCTTGGCAGCCAGTTACCTGGTAGGGGGTGGTCTCTGCTGTTGTTTTCTTGGTTCTGATGGTGGATTTAGTGTTCGTGAAAAATGAGGGTCAGATGCTCTGCCTAGAGTCTGGTACTGTCACAATGAGAGCTGTACAAGTCAGAGTTCCTTGAGCTTCTCAGGTAGTCGCCCAGGCCTACAGCTCCTTCTGCTGTTGCTGTATTGAGTCATTTCTGATCAGGGCTTGGGCTGCAAAGTGCTGCTTCTATTCCAAAGTATGTTAGCAGACCCAGGGATAGGGGCAGGGAGCATGCACAACAGTTGTGTGAGCCATTCCTGGCAGGGGGGCAAGGTAGGGAGTTGCTCAGGGATGAGGGACACCTTCTAGTTCTGACACGAAGCATGGGGACTTAGGGGCCCTCCGTCTGTGGGACCCTGGGTTAGCTCCAGAGCCCAAGCAGAGCTGTGTGCATCTGAAAGAAAGCTGGGGGATGAGTTAAACACCCCAGCAAATAGTTCTCTTTGCTGTATGTGGCTCCTGCACCCCTGTCTTGGGACTCTGTTGGCAGGGAGCTGCTTGGGAATCCAGCAGCGCCAGAAGAGAAGCATTGCCTGTGCCAGCAGCGTGGAGACAGCCCTTTGATCTCCCTGCTGCGAGAGAGGGCCACAGCTCCACCAGGTCAGGACTGGAGTCATTAACCGTGTCTGAGTCATAGATACTCAGCCTGCAGAGTCCCTTAGGCATCACCTTCGGGCTGGTGGAGTGGGCCTGAATGATTTATCACTGAGCTGCAGGCAGCTGCCTGTAGACCCAGCTGCGGTGTGAAAAAAAAAGGTGTTTCGGGACGCTCTTCCCCCCAGGGGTTAATCCTTCCACTCCCACCATACTCGCTGACCTAGGCTTTTCTCTCCTGCCAGGATTTCTGTGCTGGAGCTGCTGCTTCTCTATCAGCGAAGCCCGGCAGCCATGCTATGCAAAGCTCTCTGAGCCCCTTCACCCTGTTGCCCAATGCCAGCCACCTGATGTGGGCCCGCAATGCCAGCAGCAGCCCCCAGGCCTGGCCTCCCGTGAACTCCATGCAGGTGTGGGTGTCTGAGGTGCGGAGGGCCTGCACCGAGACCTGCCAGGACCACGGGCTGGTCTGCGAGCCCACCTTCTTCAAGTTCCTCAACACAAAGGACGTGTTTCTCCAGTAAGTTTTGCTTTCCCCCCCTTCTCCTCGCTCTCTTCCTTGATGGGCTGATACCAATACTCTTCTACTGCCCCCCAGTCTGGGGAGCTCAGAAATGAATTCCTTAGCTCTCTCAATACTCCTCCTGGCCCGGGGAATGGCACCAGCCCCATCAAAACCAGGAGGCTGGTTGAGGCTTCTCTTCAGTGCCTTTCTCCCGCTGTTGCCCTTCGAGAGGTGGTTGCTGATGCTGGCTTGTCCCTGTTCTGACATGCATTACAGGTGGGCAAACTGAGGCACAACGAATTTAAAGGGCGGAGTGACCACAGGGCTAGGCAAGGTCAGCGAAAGCTGTAGGTGCTCAGTGTCTCTGAAAACCAGAGCTAAAGTCTGGGGAGATCAGCATCCCACTCCGGGACAGATTTTCCTCGGGGCCCCTATGTTTCGTTAGTAAGCGGCCCGAGTTTCAAAGGCCTGTGGCACAGAGCTCCCCGGAGGGGTCTCAGTGTGAGTAGATGGTTTCCCTTTGAAGCAGGTGGCTCCAGTTGGGTGGGCAGTTATTTGGAACAATTTGGCCCCCTGGGCCACACACCGATCCCGGAGCAGGGCAGGGTCGAACCCAAGTGTCCCGTCTCGCAAGCCCCGCTTCTGCTCCCTAGACAGCGCCCCCTCTTCTCGCCCTAGAAGGCCAGCGTGTCCTGTTCGGTGTCTGGAGTTTTGCGGTGTTCTCCGTTTTGCGTCTACGTGGTCAGTCGCCGGCCCCTTTGTAGGCCAGGCAGCCGGCTCAGGCTGCTAGAAATACGGGGAGAGGCCTGTCGCTTCCGTGCTCGGTGCCCGAATGGCTTTCTGGTGCAAAATAAATGTTAGATTATTCAGGCACCTTTCTCTCCTCTCTCCCCCCAGCCCCTTTTATATCTTTCTCTATAAAAGTACATTTTGAGCTCACAGCAGTGAAGTTTTAATAGAGCATAAATCTGCCAGCCGATTCCGTGCTGCGCGGTGGACAATTAAAATGCAAGCATTACCATTTCTGTCACGCTGGTCAGGCAGGCAATTTGAGTCCTAGTGACATTTTTATATGATAAATTAGAGCTGGAGCTCGCACTGCACTCGCTCCTTGCCTACTTCCCCCCCCAAAACCACCGTTTTAGGGAAATGGCTGGTTCGGATTCACTAGTTCAGATCAGCATTTATTAGAGATGGAAAGTATCTGGAAATACCCAGCAGCCTTGCACTGACCAGAGGAGATGCCAGCCTTCCAGCACCACCTGCAGGTGTGAGCATAGGCTGGAAGAAGCAGGAGGCTGGTTGAGACGTCTCTTCAATGCCTTTCTCCTGCTGTTGCCCTTCCAGAGGTGCTTGCTGATGCCGGCTTGTCCCTGTTCTGACAGCCAGTCCCTTCCAGCTGTGAGACCCACACAGCTGGGAGATGTGGATCGGCATGTGCCGCATGTCAGAGGAGTGCCCTGCAGAGCCGAAGTAAAATCAGTAGGGAGCCTGCACGTCCGTCTGAGAATGGGAGGTGGCTCATCCGTTTAGGTTTGGGGCCAGCCGTTTAGGTTTTCCCTGCAGTTCGCATGGGTCACGCAGATTTCACGCATGGGTCATGCTGAGCGCGTACATTTCACGATGGAGCGGCTCGAGCCATGCTGCTCTCATGTGCTGACAGGACAGGTAACTTAGGTCACACGTAGTGTACATGTGCTTACAGTGCAAACCGTACGTGAGTCAAGCATATTGTCTTAATCAGCAAGGCTAACAAGTGCTGTGACTTTCTAAGCAGGAGGCTCTGTGGGAAGTTCTGTAAAGTATAGAATAGGGTTAAAATCCCAACCCCTTCGCCTCCCCCCGCCGCCCCCATTCAGTTAAGCATGGATCCATCCCCTCAAGCAAGAATGGGACATAGTTGTCTGCAGTGAAACTCAGCTGTATGCGTTGTTCACCAGGCTTAACATCGCCTGCGACAGCACCGAGTACGAGATGAACCACCTGTACCCAGCTGTGGCCGAGACCGTCCGGGAGTGCTACCTCCAGAAGGAACCGCTGCTCTACAGCTGCGCCGGCTACAGCACCAAGTACCGACGCCTCTGCCCATGCCGCGATTACCGGAAAGGACAAGTGGCTCTGTGCAGGGACTGCTTGTGATCCTGCTCCCGAAGCCTGGCAGCGTGTGTTGCTGCACACCATGTGCAATGAGTAGCTTTTTCTCAAAGCTTCTGCAATACTTGAGAAGAGCAGGATGGGTCCCTCTTCTTGGAAACTCCTGTTGAGACTTGGATGTCAGCCTCTGTGGGTTGTGTGTCTGCCAGTTGACCGTGAATGACCATCGCCTGATGTTGGGTTTTAGTTTTATTTTCCCCTTGAGAAACATCTCCCACCGCCAAACCCACCTGGACCTCAGAGGAGCTGGGAGGGACCCCTCAGCCCTATCAGAAAGACAAGGCACCAGCAGCCTCCAGTTTGGGGTTTCATCCTCTTTTAACATCCTTGAATTGTTTATTTATTATTTTTTAAATCTGATGAGCAGTAAATTAAAACAGAAAAAAACAGTCACAGTCTTCCTGGGGAGTTATTTGAAACCTTCTCACTAAAGTTGCTTAAACACAGGGGCAGTCTTGGAAGGCCTAAGTGCCAAGACACAGCTGCAAAGGTGGCTGCAGCTGAGGTCCTTTTAATGTTTATGAAGTGAAGGGGAGGACATGCCGGGATGGACTCTGACACCTGGGGTCAAAGATGGACATGTAAGGGAGGGAGCCGCGGCCCGCTGTGCGGTTCTCCAGCTCCTCAAGCAATGTTACTTTCCCAGACGAAGGCCTGGGCTCTATCAGCCAGTGCTCAGCAGCTCCCATCACTTGGTTGCACCCTGAGCCGCTGTGAAGCTTGGTTTATACATGTAAGATGGGCTGACCTCTGGCAGGGTGGAGTGGGCACAGCTGGCTGGGAGTCACAGCTGGGGTGTGCCAGGGCCTGCCACTACCTTACCTTTGAGGGGGCAGTCAGGAACACAAGTCACCAAAGCCTGATGTGCCAGGATTGGTGCTCAGCACAGCAGCTGGCAATCACCTTTGTGTACAGTCCACAGTGAGCTGGGGTGGAGGAAGGGACAGGCAGGAAATTGCACCATGCTGGCCCAGCACTGTGCTGGCAAGAGTTTGGGTGAGGGGGATCTGAGATGGATCACAATGGGAATTGCTCCATAGGCTGAGGCCCCTTATAAAGGGACTAACCCAGTGTGCACATCTACATGTGCAATTAATATGAACAAATAAACTCTGGCACAGTCTGCACTGGAGTTTATTGCTCCCTGGTGTGCCATTTGCACATGAACCCAGGACTGCAGCACATTGAGCCAGGTCAGGGCAGCCTTGGCTGATGGGGGATCTGGGGTGACAGCCTGCCAGCCCAGGGCTGCTCCCACCAGGCTCAACGTGCTACAGAGGGGCTGGCAGGGGCACGAGGGTGCCCCAGTGTGGGGCTAGCTAGCAGGCAGCCCCCACACTGAAGCACCCTAATGCCTCAGCCAGCTCCATCAGCATCTACGCATGCATTGCGGTAAAGTAAATAATGCCACTGCAGGACAGTCCGTGCGTTTACAAGTACTAACCTATGGCGGTGTTTATTAGTTGCGGCAGCCTAATAGGGCTGCACATGTAGATGCTGAGACTTTACTGCAGAGCTAATTAGGCAACTGGAGTAAATGACTTGGGTAGATGCATCCAGGAAGAGCAACACTGATTCTGTCATGCGGGTGCTGCTCCCAGGCTTGTGAAGTTGCCAGAACAGCCCTGGCTGCGCCGAGCAGGAGCCCATCACACCACCTTTTATGCCATGTGGAAGTCGTCGTTGCTATCCAAACCCAATAAGGTCTTGCTGCTTGGGGAGCAAGCACAAAGTTTGCCCCTTCCCCTGGGGCCCACAGCCCCGAGAGCCTGGAACTTACCCTAGGTGCCTCCAGTTGGTACCCACTGTGTGCCTGCAAGGGAGGAGATTTGGAGGGATGCCTCTGCCACTTCCATTGTGGAGTTGGGGTGGCTGTGCCAAGGCATGGTTAAGGATTGGATCTTTTGCTAGTGCCAGCATAGGATTTGGGGTTGGGGCTTCCCCATCCTCTCTATAGGTACCTCCAGATGTGGTCATGACTCTTGTTGATGGTGTTAGGAGGACCGAGTTCAAATTCCAAAGAACCCCTGGTGATAGCAGGATCCATCCCTCTGGGAGGCAGCATAGATCTGTGGGTTGAGCATTGGCTGGATACACACTCCCTGTGTGCCCTTGGGTAATTTGCTTCATTTCTTTGGGCCCCAGTTCCCAATCTGCAGGTGGGAACAGCAGCACTGCTTTTTCTTACCTGAAGGGTTTGGAGGTCCTTGGATACTCTGATGGAAGAAGCCACTAGGCTATTGCCCTGGAAGAAGGGGTACATCCAGCCTGTGGCCTGTACTTCAGCTATCCTTGCTGTATGAGGCTGTCACTGCCAGTGTGCAGCAAAGGGTCCCACCTGGCCAAAACGTCAGTTAAAGCCAAATCAATGAGCTAGCAACAAGCTGCACCACATGCCAAGTCTCTTAGATTACTGCAGGGGGGAAGGATCCATGCACATAAGAGGGTCACATGCCCCCCAAAGCCCCTTCTAACAATAGGACATTGAGAGGACAAGGGGTGTCCGAGTGGAAAGCACAGACAGATCCAACCCCGGCATGGGCTGGGGTCCTGCCCACACCTTGGAATGCAATGGGAACATCAACAGGATAAACCAGGGGGGAGAATAGCACTGTGGGATGCAGGATGGCGAGTCAAAGGGGGCAAAAGCATGGGGAGCCTGGACTCCTCCAACCCACCTCTGCATGACCCACGAGGCCCAGGCAGTGCAGATTGCGGTGCAATGGTGCTGCATTATCATAAACATGTGCACAGTCCTGCCTGCGGACCTCCCCCTCCCCCTGCACCTCTGCCCCAGTCTCTGTGTGCACCTGGGCTAGCAGACGGAGCACCTGCTTCCCTGCAGTGGCCAGTGCCTGAAAATGGATACGTTTTTATTTCTGCTGCCAGAACTGGTTCTTTAGCTCATGCAGGGGAGGTGCAAGCTTTGAGCATTGCTGGTCTGGGATTCAGCTCCAAGGAGGGTGCCACCCTTTCACTGTTGGGATACTTTGGTGGATAGCTGCTGCAGCCTAGGAGTTTGAAAAGTTGTTCCATGCATTGCTACAAATAGCTAAAAGAGGACAGCTGCTACATACAACCCTGGGCAGTCAAACTGGGCTCCGAGTCCCTCTCCTTGGTCTGCCCCTTCCCACGACCTGCTTTCTACTACACCGCCAGCCCTTCTGACAGCCTCAGAGCTTGATATGCCAGCCCCTTGCAATACTACCATCCAGATCGGCCCGGCCAGCCCTGCTGCTCTCCCTCCTGTACAAGTGCTAGCCTTCTACCACAGCTACTCAGGACATCCAATATGCAGCACCTGCCAAGCAGACCAAGCAGCACAAGAGCATGATTGAAGCTGTAGCATGAGGTAGCACACCTGTGCTGGGTTTACCTAGCTAGCAAGGTAACACTAGCAGTGAGGATGCAACTCCACCAGCCAATAACCGGAGTCATAGGGCCCGTGGGGATTTTTGCACTCCGATGGCTAGCACACAGCACATGCCATGCATCTACACTGCTGTTGTTCCCCGTGTATACTAGACTAAGCCAACACAGACAAGCCACAGCATATACTACTTTCACACCTGCATTTCACTGTCCATAGCCAGCTTTCTACTCGGGGAGCGAGGGATACTCTCTCTGAAACAGCACCGCGTCGTGGTGGCAGTGTACAGAATTACACACACTTGGTGTTGCCGTCTAGTTTGTACAGCACCAGTT
Organism: Caiman crocodilus; assembly: GCA_030014935.1. Classification (NCBI taxonomy): domain Eukaryota; kingdom Metazoa; phylum Chordata; order Crocodylia; family Alligatoridae; genus Caiman; species Caiman crocodilus. Next base: position 13,615,124 of record JAGPOW010002173.1, read on the forward strand.
CTCTGTTTGCTCCTCTCTGCCTCTTGTACACGAGGACAAGTCTACGGGCACCCTCCAAGAGAGGACTCGCACTCACTTTCATCTCTCTGCTGATGCAACGTGAATTATACTCAGCCCAGATTCCCTGCCACGGCTCAGAGCATCACTCTGCTACTGCAGTATCAGTAAGGAAGAGGATGCCACCATGTGGTTGATTGGGCTGACCTAGAAGCCGTGTTGTTTCGCAGATCAGGTTTTATCACTAGAAATGTGGAGAGCAAAGGCCCCCACAAGATACACAAACCAGTCTTCAAACTTGCCTGCCAGCCAGTGCGGTAACAGTAAGAGACCTCATTGAACCATAGAGCCCAATCCCAGCTGGTTGTAGCTTGAAGTCAAGGGAATTATATCAATTCACAGCAGCTGAGGAACTGGCCCAATATTTTATACTACTCAAAATGTTTCTGTAGCAGAGGATATTTTGCAGACCAGAGGGCCAAGAGCAATAGAGATGACCCCAGAGTTTTAACACTAATATTTCTCTCCAGCAATAATTGGTGCTTTTGTGGCTTGTGGAACGAGGCTGTGGTGAGTAATATCTTTGCCTCCTTGCATTTACTTTTTCATTTGTCAGCATTTCTCAGCGCTGGGTTTCTAATAGAACCAAGGCCAACAGTCATTTGCGATTCCCCCAACTAATGTTCCTTAGAGATCATAACCCAATCCTCATTTATGCCAAGACCTTTCTACCTTACTGCACTCGCATCAAGGGAAGAGTAAGTGTATTATCGCAGCTTGGATTCCAGCAGTGTGTAGGAGTCCCGGCCCCAGCCCTCGACGCCTTACTGCCTGCACTGGAACAAACCCAGAGAAAAAAGCAGTCCGTGTCTCAGGGTATTTATAATCCAGAGTCATTTAATCTAAAGAAATACAGTTTGCTGCCACTTTAAGGCACTTTGCTCTGCGGTGCTGCCACAGGGCAAATAAGCAGGGTGAATAAGCTTTGGCTCAAACCTTGTGAATTAGACGACGCAATGCACGTCCCTATAAGCACAATGGTAGAATACAGCATAATTATCAGATTCCCACGTGTGAGGCCCAGAACATGTGCAATGGGGACCGTTCGGGCCTTGCCTTCCCAAGCAGGAAAAGGAGACCACACAAGACACTTCATCGTGAGGATCTTTGTCTTCGTTCCTGGAGCCTCATCACACCCGACACAATTGCCTTCAGGAACTCTTTGCCTGCTTCAATCTTTCCGTGTGCTTGTATGTTCTCCCCGTGCACGTTTGCACGTGGGTGTACATGTCCCGTGGCAGGGCTGCTCACGTGCGCGGGGCTTAGTGCCGGGTGGTTCGTTGTGGGGACCCGTGTTTGACTGGGGACACGCACGCCAGTCTGTTATCTGGGAAGCCAGCTACTTGCCAGGAGGTCACCACTGACTGTTGGGGTTTTTGTACAAGAAATGTTTAGCCTCTCTCTTTTTATTGAAAGCCTCCACGATATACTAAAGATGGAGGCTCGTGGTCCAACCTGCCCGCTGAGACAGCAGCTGCATCAAGAGCAAATGTCCTGGTGAGGAGTGGGGATCTCTGCCCTTGGGACTGTGCGGCTGGCAGTGCCATCTGCTCCGAGCTGAGGAGCGGTGATGGTGATGCCCCCTCAGGCCTAGATGAGAGGGAGCTTTGGTGGTCTAAACTTATTTTTTATAGGATAAGCTGCCGCAGTTCACCTCCCAGTTCAAGGGATAAGAGACTGCACACAGACAGGTAGAGTGGAGCAGCTGGTGGGTGGTTAATTCTGCCTCCGTCTTACTCCATGGTAATAGCCCACCTGCTCCTAACCTTACAGGGGCACTGGAGGGCCCCAGCTAAGATCACTACTGCATTGGGCCAGGTGCCATACAAACTGGGCGAGACACCTCCAGTATGGTTAACAGACAAAAGTGGAGGGAAGCCGAGGCACAGAACAGGGCAAGGATTGTCCAGAGGGAGGTTGTAGAGCTGCATGTAGAACAGGTCTCCAAGACCAGGCTGCCTCAGACAGGCCACTCCTGGTAGCCAGAGAGAAGCTGCAGGACAGAGGTCTTGATCCATAGCATTGGTTTCTTATAGATTCATAGATGTTAGGGTCGGAAGGGACCTCAATAGATCATCGAGTCCGACCCCTTGCATAGGCGGGAAAGAGTGCTGGGTCTAGATGACCCCAGCTAGATGCATATCCAACCTCCTCTTGAAGACCCCCCGGGGTGGGGGAGAGCACCACCTCCCTTGGGAGC
>JAGPOW010002173.1:13620787-13650506 GCA_030014935.1 Caiman crocodilus
GAGAGCTTGTTTAGGGCAAACAAGTAGGTACCAAACCTCCTGTGGGGAGAGAGGTTTTAATGGGATTCAATAAAGAGAAAATCGATGGGAAGAGTTTTCTTAAATAAATCTAAAGTGTATGTATTGCTAGGCAGTCCTGCGACCCAAGCACCGCTCTGATGGACAAGAACTAGGGCATGAAACAGGCCAGCCTGCCGACACACAGAGAGCTCAATAAACAGCAGAAACCATGATGAGTGAGGACAGACGCCAAGGGCTGTCAGCTTGAAACTGTAGAGCGGTGAGAGGATAGCTTTTTTGGCAGGTGTGCCACAATTTAGCCCAGGACCCTCAAGGAGTGCCACACTGATCCCCTTCCTCTGCCCCAATTCCTGCTCTGCTTTCTGCTCCCTGCCCTATCTGTGCTGCCTGTCCCCTCCCTGATTTGTCACGTGCTGCGCACACAGGTGCCACCTGTGCCACTTCTGGTACCCATGCCACAGTTTAGCCGCAGAGCACCAGAGTGAGTATGGGCAACACCAAATGTCCCTAAACCAGGAGTGATGTCCCCCAAACCATGCACTTGGCTTCATAACTCAGGAGCTTCCCTGTGGACACTTTGTCATTAAATGTGGTTTGGTGTGTTTCCTGCCTCTGCCATGTGGCCCTGAGCCTCCTGGTGGGATGGTCTCGAGCGCTGCACTCTCCCCCCTCTACTTGTACTACTGGTAGGTGCTTCAGGAAACCTGCTAGCTATCGGGACTCGATACCCCAAGCAGACTCGGGTTGGTGGGCAGCTCCGCAGTGTTGAGGTCTGGCCCTTTTTGATTTTCCCGAATGTAGCAGTGGACTCTGAACTTCAAAACAACTTGGGGTCTGTTTGCCAAAGCCTCAGTGCCTATAACAGTGGCCAGGCTTTTCTACGTGGCTCCGCTCTCACCGAGACACCCCACTAAGGTGAAGCACTGCTGTGCATCGGAGCATGTAGCCAGGCCACAAGCAAACAGATATGGTCTGAAAATGAAGCGAACTCGCAGGCTAAAGGTGGGGCTGATGTCCAGATTTCCTGCCAGGACCGCCTCCTCGCTTGTAGGGACTGAGTGGCCAGGGAGACTGCCTAATGCGCCCGTGGGGAGGAGTAGTGTCTTGCCACAATACAAGCCAGGGGCTGACTGCCAGCGCCGTGTGTCTCATTGGAGGGGAAGTTTGACTGGGGGTCAGCATAGAGAAGCTAGTCCCGTTACCTCCAGGGAAGGGGCTGCAGGAAATGCTGCGGCAGCACGGGTAGTTGGTGAGCCCAGAGAGAGACCTGCTGGGTGGAGCCAGCGGCTGCAATCGAGGGGTTTGATCCAGAGCATAGCGAGACTCGGCCACGAGGCCTAGGGGAGGTAAGCACAGATAGTCCAGGCAGCAGAAATGAGAACCCAGCCCACAACATGCGCAGAGCAAACGTGCCCCAGCGCCTACAGCAAAGGTCCGCTCTTAGCAGGCACCGGATGGAGAAGTAGGGCAGGGGGCTAGCAGAGCTAACCTGGTCAGAGCGCATTTATCTGCGTGCTTTGGGTGACAGCAAATAAAGCAAAGCAATTTAGCAAGAGGTCGAGCCTCGCCCTGGAGTGTGCTTGTAACTACCTTCTGGTAAGTGAAGGTGACTGGGGCATATATGAGCCCTGTTCCAGTCAGAGAGAGACTGCCTTGATTTAGCTTTCAGTTGCTGTGGGGTGACTGCAGGCACACACATGATTATCATGCATCTGCGGTTACCCAGGAAGCCTCCTCCCCGTTACAGCACTTTGCTGTATTTGTTTCTCCATAGTTTGGGCCGTGGAACCTGAGGGATGTTGTATTGATGGGCTGAGATCAAGTGTAGTACCATGTGCATGTCCCAGAAACATGTATGTTCCCAGTGCGGTCTCCTGGCCAGCAGGGAACTTGCTCTGCTTGCATTGCAGCACTGCATTTTTACTGAGAGTCGTGCCCGTGCTTGGGGTTACTGCCTCCCCGGAGGTGGCCCGGGGCCCCATTGCATTAGCAGCCACACAGCTGACCAGGGGGAATCACTGTCTTGAATCGATTCACCTGAATCTCCGAATCAGCCAGGCCCATCCCCTGCCTGCTCTCCCAACCCGGCAATGGCTGCCCCATAGGGCTGTGCAAAGCTCTGGGTGAGGATTTGATTCGGAAGAGATTCGGCTTGATTCGGTGGCCAAATTTCTGAATCCAAATCAAATCAGGGGACCAATTTAAAGGTCTGAATTGATTCGAAACTCGCTGAATCTTCAGAAAAGATTTGGAGAGCTTTAATGATTCAGGCAGTCCCCGGCGGCTGCAGCAGGGAGCTGCAGCCGCTCCAAGCTGGTAAGTACTAGGGGCAGGGGAGGGGACCGTGAGGGACCCCTGCCAGCCCCTCCACCCCCTGCCTGCTCCCCCAGCCCTCCCCATGGATGCCCCCACCTGCACCAGCTCCTGGTACTTAAAAAAAAAACAAAAAAACCCAAACTCCCGGTGCCCATTGGGTGCTGCCAGGCAGTGGTTGACTGCCCCCCCCACTGTTCCACGCTGCAGGGGGGGCTCTGCATGAGCCCCCTTGACCCCCTTGCTCCCCCAGCCCCCATGGGTGCCCTGCCTGGGCCAGCTCTGACCCTTTAAGGAAAAAAAAAGCCACAAAAATCACCAGGACTCACGGCTCCCAGTGCGGCCTCGGGGCTTCGGCAGCTTGCGCGGACCCCCCGCGCCACGCAGGGGGGGTTGGGATCACCCCCGCTGGCAGAAGTGGTGAGTTCAGGGGTTTTTGTATGTTTTTTTCTTAAAGGGCCAGAGCTGGCCCGGGCAGGGCAACCCTGGGGAGCCTGGGGGACTTGTTCAGAGCCCCCCCATGCAGCATGGGGCAATGGGGCGCAGTGGGGATCACCCCCCTGCCCAGCAGCAGCTGGTGGGTGGGGGCTGTTTGTTAAAGCACTGTGAGCTGGGCCAGGCGGGACAGCCATGCGGGGGCGGGCTGGGGGAGCCGGTTGGGGTCAGGGGTGCTGCGGGAGCAGCAGGGGATGGGGCCTGGCAGGGGTCCCCCAATGGTCTCCAGCCCCCTACCTACCAGCTCCGAGTCCGGCTCCAGCTCCCTGCTGCAGCGCGCAGGGACTGCCCGAATCGGCAAAGCTCTCCGAATCTTTTCTGAATAAATTCGGAGAGCTTTGAATCAATTCAGACCTTTTTATCGATCCCCTCATTTGATTCAGATTTGGAGATTTAGCCACCGACTCAGGCCAAATCCCCTCCGAATCGAATCAGCACCCATAGCTTTGCACGGCCCTGCTGACCAGCGGCTCTCAGTTTCACGGCACTTATCAGTGTGGTTGTCTGGGAAAGGAGCAGGGCCCCGAAAGGTAAATCCTTCCCCCGCTCGTGTGTGAGGGGTAGGAGGTGGGGGCCTTCTCCACCCAGCCGGGTGGACACTGCCACCAAAGTGAGGCTGTTCCTTTAACACAGACACAGATAAGAGATCTGCGCACACTGCTACGACTGTCCTTGAACATGGGTCATTTTAATGCAGAGTTTGTGGGCAGCTTCCACTCCAGCTGGGCAAATCTAGACAAAGGGAAGCATTGATTAAATAATTTCACGGAGAATGGGGATCATGTGTACAAATAAAAGCTGGAAAGCCTCTATGCACAGGCTATTTTTTCTTTCCTAATAGTGATGATCATAATGCTTTGCATTTCCATGGCACCTTTCATCTGAGACTCTCAAAGCAAGCGGCTCACAAACACGATCCTCGCGACTTGCCTGAGAGTTAGGGAACGGGGGCCCGGGGAGCTGCCTGCAGATGGCTCTGTGCACTGAAAAGGTGTCTACACCAGCAGAGCAGTGGTCCCAGCAGCAAGGGGCTAAAATACCCCAGCCACCCATACCTGCTGAACTGCTCTAAGCATGGAAGTTCACCGTCAGGGTACTTTGGGATCATCCCCATTGCCGTTCTGAGGCCTGAGAAACTGAGGTCTTGAGACGGAGCACAAGCAGCCTTGCTGATGCATTTCAGCTCCAGACTCATGGGTCTGGAGTACGTCTGTAAGGTGTACTTGGGAACCACCACTACAGCCATCAGGATGTGGAGGGTCCAGCTGCAGAGGTAATGCAGAATAAACCATGTTCTGCATTTTTGGAAACCGAGATGAAAACAAATGGCCGAGACAGACTCAGTTAAGACTCTGGGCTCACCCACCTGGTTGAAGGCAGAGTTGGGCACAGCCCATAATTCCTGACCCTCCCACAGTCGTCTTTGCCATTTCTATTCAGAAGCTTTTAAGGTAGCAGCCATCTTCTGACAGCCTAAAAGGCCCTGTATTACCTAAGACAGTCACAGGCAGTAACTGTCATAGGCAACGATCACAATTATCTTCCATTAAAGCAATTTTCTCAAAGCTTAAACATCAAAGCAGATACTTCTACTCGCCTCGGCTGGATGCTGCCTCATATCCTCATCCTTTGTAGCTAGGTGGGTGTCTAGATCCCAGATGGTTATGCTAGCCCTTAAATAAATTACCTGAAGCTCCACATGGAGCTATATGGAGTATACATGCTAAAAGTCACGTCTGCAATAGTCTGAAAGTTGTGTGTATACTAAACATGCATCTGGCTCAGTGTAGCCCCTGTGATAGATGCGTAGGGGGAAGAAAGCCTGCGTTATGCTTGTTCATGGTTCCTAAAACAGAGAGGAAGGGTCAGGCCAAAGGTCCATCCAGCCCAGCATCCTGTCCCAGGCAGTGCTGCACCATGCTTGCTTTAGAGGAAGAGTGCAAGAAAGAGGGTATGTGTAGAGTGATCACTGGTGGGAGGATATGACATGCAGTGGGTCATAGGGCTCAGGATAGGCATAGCCTGCGGTTGCATCCCTGACCTTTATGTTTAATAGCCCCTGGTGAACCTCTCCTCTGTAGGTTGCCTAATTTCTTCTTGCATCTCGTTATATTTTTGTCTCCCACCTGGTCCTGTGGCACCAAGGTCCATGGTACGTTTGATCAGTTCGGGTGTCCGTTCACATCCCACAGCTACCACCGCATGATGAAGGTGTGGCTTCCAGGGATGCTGGTATGAGATTCAGGTTTCCCTGAGTCCATCATAAACCATTGTGTCTGGGAGGACTACCTGTTCTACGGGATTATACAGCAGGTCGCTCAAAAATGGTAGGTACTAGGTACTGCAGGAACATATAGGAATGATATTAAAGTCTGCTAATTGAGACAAGGAAGCACTTTATTGTGCACTATAGTATAGTGAAGTCCCTTATTGCATGACAAGGGTCAGTATTCAGACGTTAATATTATAGCTGTTTGTCTTTTTGTCTGAAGCTGGCATTTTATTACAGAAGCAATTACTGCATTGATGTCAGGACATAACCCAAGGTATGAATAAATTCTGGACGGGGAGCACCAGGCTGAATATTGCTGCCTAGCGCTACAGCAGTGTTCAACGGTGTGACGCCAGGAGAGCAAACTGAAGCCACCCCATTACCAAACTCACACGGGTCTCATGGCACATAGCAGTGGTCTCTGCATGTGAACAGTAACAAGCTCTCTCCTCCATCTCTCATTGACAAAACACCAGCAGATGCAGAGAGGGTGCAGTGGCACAGTTGTAGCCCTTTTTTAGACCACGTTGTGGGAACACTAACCAGCAGGTCAGAATCATTCCCAGCCTTCCCTTCCTTCCCCTCCAGGCTCAGTGCCACTTCTTCTCTCCTCCTGTCTCCTTCCACCCCTGCTCACCACTGCCTCTGGCTAACCCTATAGGTAACCCTAGGAACTGTCATTCTTATCCCTATAAAACTCCATTAAGGAGAGCATCCTTCTTCCAGAGAGGTGCTTATCCAAAGTCAGAGGGAGTCGGCAGAGGCACAGGTGCTCCTCTGTACTGGGCTCATGGTTCTTTCCTCCAGTTGAAAATAATAATTTTAAACCCCTCATTTCTTAAAGCTTCCCATAATGCATTGCACAAGCAGGCCTTATGGTGTGAGTTTATAAACATATAAGAATGGCGGAGTGAGAGGGACCTAATGCATCCGGCCAGCTGCTCTCACAGATGCCAGGGCACAGAATCTCTTTCGTGAACTAATCCAGCCCCACCTCACCAAGGGCAGCAGTTTTTTGCCACTGCTTCAATGGGAAGGCCGTTCCAGACCCTCGCTGCTCACATGAACAAATCTAGTCACGTAAATGAGTCCTTCTAAATTCAGAACGCAAAATAATCTGGCTTTTAGTTTCCTCGAAAAATCCAAGTCGAGGCCTGTATGAGTGTAAGCATTTCACTGTGATATGTAAACTATTGGTCCAAAATAATGCATGTAAGCTTTCCTCTTGATTTCAGTGGTGGCTCCTTAAATGTATTAAGACCAGGCATTGCTCATTCATCAGGTTGTTGTCCAAGCTCTAGCTACTGACCATGTTCTCAGGTACATGGGAGGTGCCGCACTGACCTGGGTTCATTTCAGGTTTTCTTATTAAGCCACAGCAGGGAAACTACATTATTGCCATAGAAAAGACATTATAACTACCGTATCTAATTACAAAGAATAAAACCACACCAAGAATTAAAATTAGAATAGAATTAAAATAGGATAATTAAAAATCAAATAAGTCCCTGTCAGCTACACCATCTGATCATTGCTACATCTGCCAGCTTCTTTAAAAGGAACAGAACTTGGATTAGGATTCCTTTCAAAGTGTCTGTTATGTCAAGGCTTTCAAATGGTAAGCTGCTTGCCCTGTTTTACCCTGCAGTGCCCTCTGAACAGAAGCCTCTCTATAGGAATCAGATCCACTAAGAGTATTCACCTTCATTACGTTACGGATATTATGAAACAGGGGAAGACATTTCTAAAACACTATATTGTTCTGGTACTCGTACATTAGCCATAATTAGAGTAATTCTTCTTTCGTGAATAGCTTTTCAAGGATCTCTGATATAGCTAATCACTGAACATTTTCTTTAGCTTATTAATTGCTATTATTGTAGCTCATGAGAGAAGGGGCAGGAGGCGCAGTAACAGTCTTCAATTGCAACACGGGCAATTTAGGCTGGATAGTAGGAAGGGCGTTCTAGCTCTGAGCGCAGCGAAGCATTGGAGCAGATCACCTAGAGAGGCTGCAGACTCTTCATACTTGTGCGTTTTCAAGATCAGGTAAGAGGAACGCCTGTCTGGAGTGGTTGAGACAGGGAAGATCCTGCTTTGAGCAGAGTTGGACCAGGTGACCTCCTGGGGTCCTTTCCAACCCTATGGTTTTATGATTCTCTCCAACCCCCTGCTGAGGGCAGGGCTCCATTGGCTTGGGTGCTGTACAAACGTATAGCACCTCCCCAGTTCTTCAAGCCAAATAACTTAAAATCTAAGTAGACAAAGTGAAGGAGGGGACATGGGCACACTGGTCACTGTCAGAGCCTAGAGAGGAATACACAATTCCAGCTCGCCTGTGCAGCGCCTTCTCCCCCAGATCATGCTCCCTCTCTGTCTTGTTCCTTAATACCTCTCGCACTTCAGGGATGTGACCAGCGAATAAAAGTCTTAGCAGCAAGGGGTCAAATTCTGAAGCCCTTGCTATATTGATGTCAAGGGCATAAGCTCAGTTAAAGCCCTTGAAGTTAACTTGTATCACTGCTACACTAGCCACAGTGGTCCATGACGCTGTTCCTGGGGTGAAATTACTGCTGGCCAAAAATGTTTTGCAATTGTACTTAGCCCCTTCCCTAAGCTCCCTGCTCCAGGAGCAGGTGGGGCTCTCCGCGTGCTGGGGGGCTGGCCCCTCCGGTGGGGAGACACCTGGGATGGCCAGCTGGGCTAGTCAGGAGTAGGGATCCCAAGCGTGTTTCCAAATATTGCTCCTTTGTAAAATGTTGGGGGTTTTTTGTTTTGGATCCTTTGCTTCAAATGGAAATGATTTTTTTTTTTATTTCAAGAGCCCCAGATCTCTCGTGACCACTGGCCGCTGCTGTTCAGAGAGGAAACCAAGCTCTGTGAGCCACTTCAGGCAATGCATGGAGCCTCGTGCGGCTCTGCGCTGAAGGAATGAGAGGTGCCTTATTCCCTTATGTTCCAGCTGAAGTGGGAGAGTCAGGAAGAGAAAGTTGTTAAAGCAAGCTTTGACAGAAGCAGAGCATTGGCTGCAATGGTCCTCCTGCGGTGTCTGCGGCAGCTTAGCGTGTTATGTCTTGTGTTGTGTCAGAACTGATGGTAGTTTTACTCCAAAGTTAGATTATGGATTTGTATAGGGTGGTTTTGATAGGGATGACCCTGCCTTAGGCAGGGGATTGGACTAGACAACCTATGGAAGTCCCTTCTAGCCCGACTTCTTTATGAGTCCATGAAATGTGCCCGTGGGTTGGTGCTGGGCAGGGGATTGAGGCAGAGGCAGAGGCTGCCTTGGTTGTTCTCCAGGGATGCATGAAACCTGTAATAAAAATGTTGAGACGCTGATCAGCACTCTCCCACAACTGCCTCCTCTCCCTGCCATTCTTTTCACCAGCCCGGTGCTATACAGGACAGTGTCACATAACAGAAAAGCATTTACAGGCTGTCTTGATGGGCAATCGGCCTCTATCCATAGCAGGCTTATCCCTTCACCAGACGCTAAGTGACAGGTTCCTCCGAATGCAGCTCGCAGAGCTGTAAATCTGAGCAGGGCAGATGTAATAGGATTGCTTGTTCTGCTCTCCTGTTATCTAGGGTTTTATTATCAAAACATTTAACTGCTTATCCCTTCTGCTCTCCTCCTCCTCCCACCAGCCTCCCCATCTCCCCCCGCCTTATCAGGCACCAGTTTAAAATGGCAAATTGCACCTGTGATGCAGGGTCTGGCAAGGGAGGCCCATTTGTTTCCTCTAATGGGTTTATCAGGAAGTTGAGAAGCCATCAAACACGTGAGCATTGCTGTTTATTTCCCAGGCAATGGTCCTGGCTGCCACAACCTCTTCCGAACCGAGCTCCCCTGTCTAACAAGGAAACCCGGCCAACCCTGATCCAGGAGGCTGGGCTTGCTCTTTTTCAAGGTCCCGTTTTGACAGTCCTGTTTCCCTGAAGAAGCGCTTTGCCCAGTTAGAAAGCCTTCCCAAAGTAATCCAACCCACCTAATCCCTGTCTCCCTCTCTTGCTGGCTTTCCTAACAGAATGCAGGGCATCATAAAGGAAGTTAATAAAAGTGGAAAAAAACTGCCCTCAGACTCACCGAGTGAAAAGAGTAGAGACATCTCTTGCCTTTTTAAATGGAAGGAAATGGGGGGAGAGGGAGGAACAAGCCCTTTTGAAGCTTTAGAGCTGAGTGTTCCCTTTGTGATCAGATCAAATAATAATCCCCAATGACACTCATTGTGGCTTGTTAATGGAAAGCCATTAAAACTCTGGATCAATATTTTCTCAGGAGAGATAGGAGCTATTCAATGTAATTCCCCAGGCGGGGAAAGAAATACCAGCTGCCTATCAAGAAAACAGAGCAGCTCGGAAATGCTGAGAGGGAGCTCCTCGCATCAGCTCATGCACAGGTGTGCAAGGTTCAGCGGGGACTAGGGGGAGCTCCGGGCATGGCAGATGCAGGCGAATAAAGAAGCGAGGCACCTCCAGAAGGTAAGGGGCAGCATCCCCCAATTTTTCTCCTGACCACCAGTGTCACGTTACAGGGACATGCTGAGTGTGAGAGCTCGCCATGGTCCCAATAGGACACGGGTGAATGGGATGAAGTCTAGACCCTGGATATTCAAAGAAATTTTTATTGCCTGGTTGTCCACAATGTATTAACATGGGCCCTCCCCATCTCTAGAGAAGGGTCTCCACCCCCGGTTCCCATCCAAGGCCAATGCTGCTGCTTTCCGGCTTCCAAGCAGCCAGGTCAGGCCATGAAATGACTCCCACTCCCATCCTGCAGCTGGCAACTAATTACTATTCAGCCGTCCTCGGTCCAAGGGTTGGAGGGTCTCTCCACACTTGTCTGTGCTTTGCTAATCTTGTTGCCTCATTGATCCTCAATTCCATTCACTGCTGTATATGCTTTATTCGCACGCTTCTCCATCTTCCCCTCCTTCCTTCCACCAGTCTTTGAATGCTTGCCTTCTCTAGGGAGTCTCCTAGCCTCGACTAAGCGCATGTCCACCGAATGTTAACTTCTTTCTCTTAATTGTGTTGATAAGGTCTCTAGTGATTGTGCTCCCAGCTCCCATAACGAAGAGGAACTGGTAGGACAAAATTGTCCCTATGCTCTCTGTAATAATTACATACTAGTCCTCGTTGGAAGCCATAAGAAGCAAAAGGAAGATGGGAAAGTATTATGTCAACATTGCTATTAGCCAGCAGGGGCTGTATATAGCAGGGCCAATGCTGGGGTCTGGGAGGAGGCAGAAAAATAAAAAAGCAAATATAAAAGAAAAAATCACCGTGAAAGGTTTTCTTGGAAATCTGCCAGCATGTGTAGCGAATGAAAAGGAAAGTTAGTGAGCAAGACAGAATATAAATGATCTTCTTGCCTAAAACTCTGCTGATAAATCACCAGCTGCCTGGTGGAGAGCTCTTGCACTTGCTCCTCATAATCAGTCCCAGGATGGGCTTTTGTCTAAAGGCCAATCAATGCTCAGCGCATCTGTCGGCATGAGTTTGTACGCAGCGAGACTGGAAAGGAAAGAGACGCTCACCTGGGCTCTGGCATCTCCTTCTGCCGCTTTCCCCAGCCAGACCAGAGGGTAAACACATGCCAGCTGCTCAGCTGGGAGAGGGAGAAAGGGCAGCAGAGGGCTGGGGGTTTCAGTCAGTGCCATGCTGTCTCCATCCAGTTTTGCCTCTCTTTGTCATTCCCATCTCGTACCCCAGCCAGATCTCTGTTCTCGCGTTGAGCTGGCATAGCAGCACTGTTGGTCAGGACTGAGAGGTGAAGAGAGGGGAAGAGCCCTGGTGTACGTGATGTCCTCTTAGCAATAGTGCTCTTTTGCTGATTTAGTTTGCTTGGCTCCTGGATGTGTTTACTATGCCGGCACCAAGCCTAACATTGCCGGTGTAGCTGCATGCACAGTAGGGACACGGCCGCTGCGGCGTATTGTTATTCCTACAGCAGCAAAGCACTGTAAGTGTAGGCATAGTCTTAAAAAAAACCCACCAAGAGGCCATTACCAGCTGCAACTCCAGCCAGAAAAAAAGCTTCACTGCCTAGGAAAGCACTGTAGGCTGCAAACCTGGTTGCCGACTAAATTGAACCCTGCAATACATTTTTATTAGCTGGGACATCTCCTTCTCCTTTCTGCCCTCATTACTGTGTGACATCATTTTCCAGGAGCTTCACGTGGAATCTGCTTTCCTAACCCATAGATTTCCCCTCTGTCTGCCAGTTTGTTACTGCAGGACTGACCTTGAGTTTTGGGCTGCACAACATGGGCTTATTGTAGGGATGCATGGGAGCACAGGGGATGTGCAAGCTGTGCAGCCACTGTAGGGCTGCATGTGAAAGCTGGGCCAAACACCTCCGCTTGGCACTGCCAGGTCATTCCCGGATTATAGCCTTTATTGTAGCCTTGCTAGAATGGAAACACATGGTTTATTGTATGGCTGTTCATGTGTCCAGGGCTGCATATGCAGGCCTGGGTTATTTCCACACTATACAATACTGGCTTGCTGAAATGATCATGTTTTTTTAAAAAGTATTGAAACAATATTTTTTTTCCTAGTTAAAGTCAACAGCTTCTCTCTGATTCCCTTAAATAGCTCATAATTACAGCAAAGTCACAATATGCTCAGTGAGAGAGAGCTTGAGGAAGAACAGGGCCTGATTCTCATTTCAGCTAAGACCCTTTGATGCCAGTCTGCCAGGGTGAAGTAGCTTTGAATGCGTGTATATACGCACTTCAGGGTTCCTCTGCACAGAGCAGCTTGAGCGTAGGTGAGAATCAGGCCCCTTTGCCTCCTTTCACAGGCTCATTAATAATTGTACACCAGCTGGGCGAAGCTGTACGAGCATCAAGGCAATGAACGCATGCAGAATTGATGCAGGTAGAAAATGCCTCAGCGAGAGTAACACACTGGTTGTCTCAGTCTCGATGCCGCTCTTCACTAAGGCAGCCTCGGGAAAGGGCTGGTGCTCTCATAACCTGACGTGTTTCACAGCTGGCTCAGCATCATTGAGCCTAGAGGGTTGTTTGTTTAATCAATTAATTGAATTAATTAATTTTCAGGAGACGCATTCAGAAAAACAATAGCAACTGCAAAAAGTCCTGTCGTCGCCTCGCCCATCAGTAGAAATAGGTATCTAATCCAAATCTACGCACATGCAGAGAGAGGGACTGAATGCACCCCATGGTGGATCACTGAAGCAGAGCTGAACGGACAGGGAAGCCGAGCGTCTGGACGGGGAAGACCCTTTAGGAACAGTGCTGAGTTTTCTACCAGTTGTGCTACACTGAGAAGTCAGGAGCTCTTTCATCTGTGCACCCTTTTAAATCAATTTGCAATACCAAGACCCAGACATTTTGGCCTTGCTTTTCCTCAGGACCTGTTCTCTGATAGCTGTGATCTTTGGTCTTTCTACCTCCATGCTCGCATTTCCCATACATAGGAATGCATTATATTTTATTGAAAGCCCCGAATGGCCTCATCTCCCTAGTTTCAGCAGATGTGTTTGGAAGCGCGAGGTCCCTCAGAACCCTTTGGGATGGCAGATGAAAAGGAGTGTGTGTGTGCGTGTGCCCGTATCGCTCGCACGCACCTGTACCACCTCTGCCTCAAAACAGTTCTGGACCCCTGAAGAGATGCACGACCTGGGAAAAAGCCACCTGGGCTAGCACAACACCCACTAGGTAATCTGAAACTCAGACGGCGTGATTATACTGTTCCAGCAGGGTAGGGGGAACGTAAAGTGAGAGCAAATGTAATTTATGCTCATTTTAAGACCCATTTGTATGGCTTGGGACACTTCAGTGTATACGGGGGTATAGCTTGGAAAGGCCTGCCTTCCTTCTCATAACTGATATATATGTCCGCAACCCTTTCTTTGGTGAAGAGCGCTGCATCCACTGCCAGGAAGTGTCTGTAGCTCAGGAAAGGACCAGAGCTCAAGGGACCCAGGAACTCCCATATTCTAATCCCAGTTCTGCCACTGACTTGCTATGTGATTTCAGAAAAGTTACTTGACCTTTTGGACCCCTCAGCTGTTTATAGAAGTAATCATACCTAGCTCCAAGCACATTTTGATCGGCTATGGTTTCTCCAGGAGAAATAGGTATTATCATGATACGGTCACACTGCATGTGCTGATATCAAGTGGATAAAGAAGGCTGATAGATCTAGCCGCTTACCTGGGGGTCTGAAGCTCAGTGATCAGGGATGGGCTTGGGGAAGCGATTCCATAAAAGTCTACAAGGCAAATATTTTCACACTTAATTAACTCGCTGAATTAGTCCCAATTAGAAGCTGTAATTGGGATTATAGTGGTTAATCATCATTCCACCCCCAGCAACAACCACACTATCTTTATTAGCTTTATTATAAAATCATAGGATGTTTAATTATTTTATTTTTTTCTTAAGCAACTGGAAATGGAGGATGGGAAGATAGGTTATCAAGACTATTACAGTCCAGCTACACTTCAACCCCAGTTAGATCAAAATGCAGAGTTCAGGATGCCCAGAAGGGAGGACTGAGTCTGTGCGGCTTCACGTGCAAGCGGCAAAGGTTCTTCTTCTCCAGTGGAATCGGGAGCCCTCCCCGAGTCCTCCAACCTCTCCCTGCATCTGTGGTAGGGCAGAGGTGCTTGCTGCAGAAGGATGCAAGTTAAAATGGATCATGGTGACTGACTGACTTGTGAAGTTACTGGGAGAGAAAAGGCAAATCCCTTGCATTTGCAGTTTGAGCCCATGTGGGTATTTAGTTTAATCCCTGTGTACAAAGGGCACCGCACTGTTTTGCTGAGTCCAGTCTTTACCTGCTTTCCTTTTGGTTCCCCCTCTGACTGCTGACTAGCAAACCGCACTCATGTCTTCCATCCTGCTCCTTTCTTCCACACAGTATCTTGGCACTTCCTGGGCACATCTACATGTTCATTAATGCATTTTAGTTACTGCACATTAGTTTCGTACTTGCACAACCAAGCACTAAATCAATGCACAGTAACTCCTACTACTGGGCAGTAGCATCAGTTTTCAGTGATGCTTACTGCACAGTAGCCTAATAGTACTGCATAGTAGTGTATTGGCACAGCTTTTGCCCAGCATGCTACTGCACTGTGTTATTAGGCTACTGTTCAATTAGCATCTTGTGTAGACACCCCCCTGTCTATAGAAGCATGACTTGCTGTTAGGTTTTGGAGGGAGGATATTCTTCTTGAACTGTGTGTTGGTGGGGAACATTGCGGCTTGGTTTTGGTGTGACACCTCCAAACTGGCTTTCAGTGCTGAAGGTCTGAGTACGTCTGCAACCACAGTGCTGCAGTCTTGCTTTCCCTGGACCCAGCGCTTAATTCCCAGGGTTTCATCGTTTCATAGTAGTTTGGGGTCAGTGATGCTGTCCCAGGCAGAAAGGTTCTAGTTAAAGTTTTAGGTGCTTAGCAGCCAGCATTAATAAGGACTAAAAAGCTGATTTGTTAAAAAGGGAGTAGTAGAGTTGGGGGCATAGCTAAACATAATGAGGGGAAATGACAAAGGATCCTTGGACTGAATGGCAGCAAAGCTTCCTGAATGTGCTGGGCTGTGGGGAAGCCTCCTGAAGGATGTTAGATACCAAGTGGTTTGTGACACTTAGAGCAAGACTGAACAAAATACTAGTAAATGTACAAAAGGGAACAATCCTGCCCTGGTCCCCAGGATATAGATTAGATGGGACCTATAAAGCCTTTTCACTATTTAACACCCATCATCGGTGCAATCTGAACACAGGGGATAGAGTATTAGAGAGAATGCAAAATATCCTGCAAATCATGTTGATTATCTTAAATTAATCCATTGCGTGCTGAGGAGAGAATAGCTATGGCATCCTTCCACACAGATCTGTCCAACTGTGTGTGTCTTCGTGTCTAGCTGCTGATAGCCCTCTTTCTGCCACGCTGTGTACTGTATCTATCATTCTCTGCATCTCTAGTCTCTGTCCTCTTGAATGCGTAAGCAGATTTTCTTCCCCCTCCGAAGCTTGACTCTATCACCTCATCCTCAATATGACTTAATTCCTGGAGGGGTTTGATTCATTTTGTGGACAATATTTTTGGTGTTTTTCATAATCTCCGTTGAATGGGAAGCATTAAAAGTAAATGAAAATAAAAACCTGAGGACCTTAGTGAGGTTTTGGTCCCATATCAGTGACTAGCTTGAAATCCACAGTGGGACTGTAAAATAAATCTGCATCTGCCATGTGTCACTTTCACAAAGCTTGTTTCTTTCCCCGACCATGGGGACATTTAAAAATCCTGTTTATTGCACTTTGAGAAACAGCCAAATACCTGCCAGGGACCTGCTTCCTCACTAAAGACAAACAGCAACAGCAAGAAATCTTCAGAGATAGGGGGAAGGGATTTGGATTTAGGTTAACTCTCCGCAAGAAATGCACTTTGATTGTACGGAAATGCTGGGACACTGTGCCAGCGAAGCCCTTGAATTGTGGATCCAGCTGTATCAGATCCGGTGCAGGAAAACCACCCCTCCCACATGGATTAAGCGATGCTGGTTACATGGCAGCCATGCTGGGGTACCATTGCCTACACTGTGCTTCTGCTGGTACAAGTGGGGCAGCAGAAATCACGCCTCTTCACATACCCCGACCACAGAGCAGTGCTGGCAGGAAGCTGTAGCATCCCGAGCATCTCTAAGTACAGAAAAGAAGTGTTCTGGAGCTGTACAAGAAAAATTAGACGTCCAGAGAAATTCAACAAAGCCGGCTAAAAATCTCACTGCCATGGAAACCAACAAGGCAGTCTCGAAAGTTCGGAGGGAAATCTTGCCGCCATTCAAGCCACCGTTTTAGAGCTCCTGGGGGGTGGGATTCTCACTGCCCAGGAAATTAGTAGTCTGGTTATTTGCTGTTGCTAATTGTGATGCCAGAAAGTACTGTAATAGAGCACTGGGGAGCAGTGTAGGAAAGCTGTCTTTGAAAAGCAGCTGTCATTGCAAAGCAGTGGGGAAAAGCCTCAGTGCTGGCGTAACAAGTACATTGTTCAACTCCCTCCACAGGAAAAATGGGTCTAGAGCTGCTTGAGCCAGCTTGCACCAGTGGATGAGCTAGCAAAAGCATTCTTGAGCTGTGCAGACACCGGCCTTCCTGGAGAAAATGGCTCTCTTGAGATTTCAGTCTTTTGTGTTGTCAAAAGCAAAACCTGAGCATTAGAAATCTAAACAGCAATCATGGGAGGATCCCAGGCCTCATGTAGGAAGGGTTGAAGTTGTGCAGAAGCCTGGAGAGAACAAGGACCTTGACATGTGGCCAGTGACATAAATATAGAGGACCCTGATAAAGGAAGTGGAAGAAGGGTGAGGTGAGCTGAGCAAGTGGCTCGTCACACAGGGTCACAACAAAAATGCTAAGGAATAGGTCATTCCAAGGCTGGGACTATATAGAATTGAACAGCACCTCCCACCCCGAAATCAAAAAGCATCGTATTTGTTACTTCTAAAATAGTCATCAATTGTATCTGGGAAGAATTTCCATGAACAGCATCAGGCAGTAAATGGGGAAGATTGCACCCTTGACTGATATGTTTCCCAGGTGTACACCCAGATGCCTTCACCTGTGGTTTTCCCCTTTGGATTGCATTGTATAAATGTCATTAGTGCTCAGAGAGCGCTTGTCTAAGCCACCTCCCTCTCCCCTCCCAACCCCAGGAGCTGCTTTTCAATACAACCCTGATCTGGCATTGCAGGAACTTGTGACAAGCACTACAGAAAGCGTGAAGAGACAGGCCTAGACTTTCCTGATGAGCTCAGATCCTCTAAAACTGCTTGAGAGAATTATTCCCAATAAATAAACCAGCAAAAGCATTCTTGTGCCGTGAAGTATCTCGTGCTGTGTAAAAAAGTTCCTCCTGGAAAAACTCATTACTTCAGTTTCATTCGTTGGGGTTCTTCAAATAAAAAGTCAAAAGTTTGTGTTGGAAATATTGAAACAAAATGTTCTGATGTTTTCAAGATGAAACATTTCGTTTCAAAACTGCAACACGTTCTGTGATTATTTTTTTTTTTTTTAAATCTTTCTCACATTTTTTGGCCAAAACTGTTTGGCAGATTCAACCCAAATCCACCAATAGTTTTGATCCTTCAAAAACACTTTCAGCAAATGTACTGTTCATCAAACATTTAGCCCACCCTAGCTCTGTGTTTTCTACAATATCTTCTCTACCCTGTCATCTTCCATATGGAAGTATTTGGCAGCATCTCATAATAAGTAGTCTGAAGAGAGATCCTCAGTGAATAGATAATTGCTGTTCCTGCAACACAGAAGGCTGTAACCTGCCATCTCATCCTCTCACCTGCCTTCATGAAAATGTATCTTCCACCACTTTCACTCCCCAGTTGAAGCACTGTTTCCTAGATACAACCTGTCCCAACTCCAACATGTCCAGAGAGCTGTGGCTTACATCACAGTGACCTGTAATGCCTTCATGCTAGTTGAGCTTGGGGCTGTGCACATTGTAAGTATAAGCCCTATGATGTCTGCTTTGCATGACGCCCTAAGCATCATAGGGGCAAGCTTTGCCCACGCTGGTGAGGCACCCTCTCCAAAGTCCAAGAGAATGTCCATCAGTGTGGACTGGGGTAAGCCAACTAGTCATGAATGAAGCATTGCTTAGCGTTTTGGGTGGAGACAGGCAAGTGCAAGGGCGAAAGTTTTGAGGAACAGAGAACACAGGATAAGCAGCCCGGGACAGCTCTGGAAGGAGCAGGGTAGAAGGATGGCCTGGTGGTTGCGGTGTTAGCAGATCTGGATTCAATACCCAGCACTGTCCCACTTGCCCTGTGTGACCTTGGTCAAGCTGTTCTCATTATGTCTGTATGGCAACCTGAAGATGCTATTGCTACCTGCGGTAAATCTAACTAGCCAGGTAGCAATAGCAATAAAAACACTGCCAAGAGCTTTGGCATGTGCTGGCACCTAGGGTCCAACTAATCACACATGCTCTGACTGACAGCAGATGCCATAGCTCATCCCACAGTGTTTTCACCACTCTTGTTCCCCTTGCTGACTAGATCACTCCAAAATATGTGTTTGCTAATATGTGATGCATCTTTTAAAATATGTGTCACAATCATCCCTTTGTTTCAGACATACCCTGAGTAGTCCTATGTGCACCATGGTAATATCTGTACTTCCTTCCCTTGCAGGCTGTATCCACTATGCTTCAAGTACTATGGGAAAGGGGGCTATGCAAGTACCTGAAACACAGGATGGTCAGTCCATTTAAGGGCCTCAGGCCAGCAGCCAGGTTTGATTGTCCACCCACCTGGGGAGGGAAGCAGGTGTATCCTATAAAGGAGTGTTGGAGCTCCCTTGAAGAAGGGCTGTGCAGAAGTGAAGTGACTCTTAAGCAGGCTGCAAGGCAGAGACTAGAAAAACACAAGGAAAAGCTTCTAGGCCCTTGGATCTGTTTTGCTCGGAGAGCTGCTGTGTGAGTTTGTGGAGGGCAAAGGGTGCCTTGGTGTGTGGATGTGATATCAGTCCTTCCTTGGGGGATAACACATACTTTGGGGGCTGCAAGTGCCCTGTAACAGTTCTTCCACTTGGAAACTATGCCTATTCCTGCTACAAGAGGGACTTATGACTTGGGGGATCCTGCATGCCCAGTACACCCTAAATCAGTGGTACTTCTGAAACTTTGTCACTCCAGAAGAGAGCAAGGTTCTTGACTCTGCAGGGAAGGTGCTGGTGAGTCTAAGCATGAATTCTTCAAGGGAAGTTGTAAAAGAGCTTGGGAGAGATGCTGTAAACTGTTCTGCCAGGGAATAAGCAGCTTCCTACTAGTCTAGGACACCACTCCGTGGAGCGTGGGATCATGGCCAGCAACTCTACACTGAAGGTAAGGTTGACTCTGGCATGTATTTCTGTCTTTGGAGATGGGGATGTTTCCTGGTCTAATAGAAGGTGTTGCAAAAACCACTTGCACCTGTGAGAAATGAGTGATTTCCAGGGAGAAGGTGGGAGGGATGGGGAAGTCCTTCCCCACACCTTATCCAGTGCCCTCCCTTTGCCACTGAGTGAACTCTCACTCCTGCTCCTGGACTGTGCTTGTTCTCAGTCCAGGAATTAATATGGCCCTCGCACTAATGGCAACCTTGAGACACTCTTTAATTTTTAATGCTTCAATATAATTGTAATTACAAACATGGCAAATCAAGTTGTCAGGAAGAAGTAGCAGCTTCCTGGGGTTTAATTATTCAATAGGAATTAATGAGGGCAGAGGTAGGTTTTGTCTGGGCCATTCATAACCAGAGCAGGATCCTTCCCAGAGAGGTGGGGAGAATAGAGGAAAGTCACCTGATCAATGGGGGACAGTCCTGTCCCCCAGTATCCCCAGCCTGGCATACAGGAAGCTATCGGGGGTCTCTGACCCCAGGACAAGTGGGGCGGCGACGTATCGCTGTGGCTAGAATTGGTACACCTGGCTTCTATTTCCAGCTTGGCTACAGAATTGCTTGTATGGTCCTTTTCAAGTCATTTTGGGCTTGATCTGGGTAGGCCATGCCCTGGTATTACAAGTTAGAGCCAAAATGCCACAGTAAGGCTGTTAAGAGTGAGGCATGGTTGGGATGCATGGCATATGGCCTATACCATTGATTTTGGCTGTACCTTTCATATCTGCTCAGTCAGCCCAGAGTTCATCCTGCAATGCAGGCTTCAGGTTACTGGCAGGGCAGCAGAGTCCTGTGCAGGAGCCGCCTTCCCTGGGCCAGGGTCTACTAGTGCTATTAGCACCTCTTAATAAGAGAACCTGGCAGCAGCAGGGTGATGCTGTGGGAGAGCGAGGTGAACGAGGAGTAAGCAGGCAGGGGTGGAGCTGACCTAGCAGGGCATTGCAGGTCAAGCTGGTAGGTCTTCTGGTAGAGCAGTGTGAACCAGGCTTGCATTATGCTTGATATAAGCTTGCGTGTCTAAAGAAGCCCTGTGCCTAAAGAAAGGTACTTGTGCACAACAGCTTGCAAAGAACTTTGTTCCAACTTCTCAGCTGATCTAAGAAAAGATGCACTTGCGCACAAAATACCTTGCCTGCCTATGTCCTTAGAGGCTTAGACAAACACATCTACAACCAAAAGCTCTGTGTGTTAATGGTGCCTTTGCCTGCCTTAGTCACCTGTGCAGGTCAGCAGGCCGTGTTCAGCTGTCAGTGCAGGCTGTCCCCTCCGCCCCGCCATTCAGCTGTCCCCTGCTGAGCGCAGCAGGGAGGGTGCCGTCTACCAGCACCTGCCCCCAGAATTTTTCTTGGGCAAGGTCTGAATGATGGATTTTCCAGTCAGAAAAGTTGACATCCTCAGGACACGAGACATTTATTTGACTTTTGTGCCCTGAACACCATTAAAGAAACAGTGACACGTGTGATCCCTTGTGCCAGCCTGACCCTACACCTTGGGTCTGGCTTCAGGGTGATTCTGCCTCATTGTGGACCAGTGATGTAGCCCTCTGGACCACATTAACTGGCTCACAAGTGTCTCCATGGCATTTCTTAAGCTGATATTCCTCCTGCTTAACTTAATAAAGAATATAGATTAACCAAGATGCTTAGTGCTCAGCACACTGTGATTCAAGAGATCTCGGGTCTGTTTCTAGTTCTGCCAGTGACCAGTGGCGTGACTTGGGGAAAGCTCCTGTGCCACTGTGTGCCTTGGTTTACTCTACTACATTTTATCTGTCTGGTCTCTTCAGATGGTGAGTGTGCCAGTGCAAGAAGTGCCTCTTACCTTGCATATGCACAGCCTCTAGCACAGTGGTGCTCAATCTTCTAGCCCTACGGGCCGGATGAATGGCACGTGTGATCTTGTGTGCTGGCCCGACCCAACACGCTGGATCTGGTTGCAGGGTGACTGCCCCGCTGTGGATCAGTGATCTAGTTCTCTGGCCCCCATCATCTAGCTGGCAGGGCTCCCCACAGGTTCAGAAATTTGACAGAAGAGCAATGGTAATTAATACCATCACCACACCCAGGGCCAGATTAATGCATAGGGCCCTAGGCATGTGCCTAAGTGAAGAAGGGGCCAAGTTGTGCTTATTTTACATATTCTAATTATTGAGTGAAAGTTATATAAATATACAGTATTAAGTAGGGGCCCATGGTTTTCTTTGCTTAGGGCCCACTAAGGATTAATCCAGCCTTGACCACACCCCTGTCGCCAAATTTCTGGTCGCATGGGGAGCCAGAGGACATGACTCCATGGGCCAGAGGTTGAGCACCACTCCTGTAGCAGGGTGGGGTCCTGATTCTAGCTGGGGACGCTAGGGACCTCTCTACACGTGCAGGTAAAGGTACAATGGGATCTAATACGCGATTCACATAATCATACCTCCTGCCATGCCACATTACTGGCAATCGCGGGGGTTTTATGCACCTTTATGGCCAGGGCTTTGTCACTTGCAATCTCCCAGCCCCAGGGTTTTCATCCCCCACCCCCGGGGCAGCCATGCCCCACAGCTGCCAGGACTCAGCAGGGTCCCAGCATGCTGCATCCCTGGTGCTGGGAGCCCTGTCAGCTGGTGGGTCTCCCAGGCACTGGGGAGGCCCTGCTAGACAGGCAAATTAATGCTTGATAGCAACCAGATATAAAGCTAGTACACACTTTCGAGGCCCAACTTAATAGCAGGCTGGAGCTTTTAATAGTATGATAGTTATTTGTACACACAGCTGGTCTCAAGATAACATGCTTAACCAGTTAATTGAACAATACCTCTAATGTGCAGAGGTGGCTGAAATCTCCCATAGTGCTTATAATAAATGTTTATTTTGAAAAGTGAATGGAGAAAATGGTGTTGACTGCCCTAGAAACAGGAGGCACTGTAATAATACTCTCATCCATACTTCACAAAGCATTTTATAATGTTAGTGGCCCAATATATCCTCTTTCTACAAGTAGAGAAAAAAAGAGGCAGGAAGAAGGTAAGCAAATTCCCTCTGGTTGCAGAGCAGTATGAGCCCAGGCCCAAGACTAGAGCCCTGTGCTATACTGACTTCCATTTGGGTGCTCAGGCAAGATGATGTACTAGACAATCTCAAAGCACCTCTGCTTTAGATGCTGTAGGAACGGCAGTCCTTGCTCAAGCCCTGGCATAATGCATGGATCAAGTGCTTCAAAACAGTGACACCTATGCCAAATAAAGCAAACCAGTCCATGTCCCATGAGCTGTAGCTAACTAGCCAATCCATCTGATTTCAGTGAAAAATAAGAGTGTTTCTAAACACCGGTTTAGATAACAGTCCAGAAACTGGCTGTTGAGTAGCAACTGAGCCCAAGGTGAATTTGAAAAGATGCCCGAAACGCAGCTTTTTACAATGGGAGCATTGGCAAGCCCAGAACCGCAATGCACCAGCGCCACTGAGCACCTTGACTGTTAGAGAGGATCAGACAAAGGTGAGATGATTTCCCAAAGTGCTGCTCCTGTGTGCATGAGAACATCTTGTGGGGGGAGCAGAGGGGGAGGAGAAGACTGGGGAAGGTAGAGAGCGGTCGGGAACTGTTGGTCCCTCGGGTTAAGAAGCAAATTGGTTCCTGAGATGCTGTAAATAAGCTTGCATGCTGAACAGCCCCCTTACTGGCCGTGGTCACTACGGCTCCCTGGCTCTTTCCCACATCCCCAGGCTTCGTAACCCAGTTATCTGCCTAATTGCATAATAGAAAAATAGGGCTGGAAACTAAAGGGGGTCACCTAGATCAGTCCCTGTCTGTCCCAGTGCTCAACCCCCTGGAGAGTGACAAAGGTCTTCCTAATTTCCAGTTTAAATTTCCCTTGCTGCAGTTTGAACCCAGTACTACTCGTTCTAAATGCAGTGGCTATAGAGAATACTTGACCACTGTTTTGAGTCACTGTCTCTGGTAGCTGTCGCAGTGCACTGGTCTATTTAAGCCTCCGATGCCTTGCTCACCCCCCTGCCAGTGGACACAGGCTAGTAGTTGAGTCAGGTAACCCAGATCATGGGATGGGGGCCCCTGCTCCATCAGAAAGAATAAGATCTCCAAGGAGTAGGAGGGCAGTCCTATAAGAGATGCAGGATATGGGGAGGTTTCTCCTGCAATCGCAGTGCTGCCTACAGCAGGCCTAGGGAGAGGGGCTGACAGATGCAGCCCACATCTATGCTGCCTTTGCACCACAGGGCATTTCACCAAAGCAGGACATGCATGCTCCAGAGGCACTAAACTTCAGAACAGCATATCATAGCTGCCTCAGAGCAACGTTTAGTGTGCATCAACCAGCCCTCTGCCTTGCATGTACCTGTTGATGTATGCTCAGCACCACTCTAAGGCAGCTGCGCCATCTCCATTTCAAGGTTTAGCATATTTGGAGCAGGCATGTTCTCTTTACTGAAGCACTTAGCACCTGGATTTTGGAGTCCACTTTGAGTCCAAAGGTAGGGTAGACACTCCCTGAGAGGCCTAAGGATTTGGGCTGAGGTAGGAAGCGTATTCATGGAAGCAAGGGGTATGAACAAATGGACCTTTTCCTGCTTACTGACGGGTACTGCAGGAGGGAGTGGGAACTGAGGGGGGCCTGTGGTCATGAGCAGGCTCTCTGAGTAATGTGCAGTGGACCCCCTTCCCTCATGGGGAGGGGGATCTTATGCTTTAACTAGAGGACTAATTCACCTCTGTAATCCAACAGGGTGAAGAGCTGGCAGACTATTAGAGAGGTGGAGACTTGACCAGAGCAGGGCAGGTGAAAGGGATGCAGGACTGGAAAGTAAGATAAGCTTTGTTGTATTTTCATGTACTTCCGTGCCAACCAGGTTGCCAGGGCAGGACCTTGCTTGCCCTGGCCATGAGACCATGGGTATCTGCTCTGTGCAGGGCAACCTTCCTACTGTTTGCATTTCATACAGAATTGCCCTAAGCTCCAAACCTGCCTTCCTATGACTCTGAATGTTTCTCTTCCAAATTCAAAGCTTAACCCTGGATCTCCTAGGGCCAGACCCTTTAGCTGCTGTTTGCCATTGATCTGCTGGGTTCACTGATTTACACCAATTGAAGGCTCTGACCCCTACTCCTTCTCTAAATTGCTAAAAGACAAAGATAAACAAAGCTTGTGATTTAGCAAATGGGAGAAGGAGAACTGGAGGATGGTGGATATTTGGGGAGCATTCCCCCCCCCCCCCCGAGTCCTCAGTTGGATGCTGGAGGCAGGAGCTGTGAGTGTCCTGGGCAGTCTCACCATGCACAGATCCTGCCTCTGTCTGGGTGTGTTGTTACTCCATCAAACGTGTTGCAGGTCCTGGCACCTGCAGACCTGTCATCTAAAACAATGGCGCCAGAGCAATCTGCAGTGGGAGCTGGCCTGCCTTGTCTTGCTCAGACCAACCAGGTGTGTGCTGAATGGTTTGGGCTTCATTTTGAGCCCTCTCCTGAGGAGGATGATCATGCCAGACTGTGGGTACCATAAACACTGTGTGTGGTGTGGATTCAAGCCCAGTACGGTGTGGCTCAATTGGGACTTCAAACCCATTGCACATGAGGCTTCAGGCTGACTTCCCAGATCTGAAAAGCAAGAGCCTTATCCACATTGCCATCCAGTCCCTTCTGTCCTTCAGTTCCGAAGCAGCCCACTAATGTCTGTGGACATCTGCATGGAGATAGCCTTTGGCAATTGGCACCAAACACTGTTTGACAGAGCTGTTTGCTGGAAGAGTGACTTATTGATGTTAATAGTTATTTGTAATAACTTCATCAAAAAAAGAGACCAGCTGTTTAACCAGCAGCATCTGGATTGGTAGGAAAATGAGGGCCAAGGATCCTAATAATGTTAAGTTGTCTATTTACAAGGCACCGGTTGAACAAATTGAATTGTGGTGAAGAGGCCATGAGGGTTATGCTAAAACCTTGTAAAAACGACTGCTCTGTTGATTAGGTATTTGGGGAAAAAAGGCAGCCTAATTTGCAAGGGAAATGAAATTATCATGCACTTGATCTGCAGTTCCTTCATGCAATGCAGGTTTTGATTAGCTACTGTGGGGAAAGGTCCCTCTTGTCTTATGTATAAGGAGCTTGGAGCGCACCAGACTTGTAGAGCTATAGACAGGAAGGAAGAGAAGCACTGGTGCCGCTCCGCTCCAGCTTCACCCACGGCTTCCTCCGGAGAAGGAGAGCTGAGTTCGGTGTCACTGTTGTCATAAGGTGAAAACTGCCTGTGACCCCTTATCAGAGGAATGGGCTGGTAAGGGGAAGCCCAGCTACCATGGCAAGAAGTTGTGGTAGCAACCAATACCCTCCTTATGAAGTAGGCTTTTAAACTCATCCCCAATCATCCCTCTGTCTCAATAAGCCTGCCTTAGCCACTTCCAGTGGCCAGATCTTTATCATTTTGTATATCTTTAAAAATATCAAAAAGGTAATTCTAGATAAGCCATTAGCAAAACAGAAACCCCCCCCCCCCAAAAAAATTGTGATATGCTTATTCGATACCAAAAAACTTTTCTTAGGCAAATTCTCTCCAAGAGAGCTGTACATTAGTTGACCTTAACAGAGAAGCTAGTACAACGTAACTTTGTCAAGCTCCGATTATTTGGACATGTAGGTGAGCAGATCAGTCTTTACTGCACCGCCATGTAACGTTCCTCTGGGAAGTAAGAGCAGGTCTGCCACAACTACTCTGGAAAGTCGGGCAGAACCAAGGCCTTGTCCTCAAAAAAAAAAAAAAAAAAAAAAAAAGGAAAGCACCCATTTTAATATGAAGCATTCTCTTAAATCTTATAGATTTTGCTGGGACTTAAGTGCTTTTTTGAATGGCTTTAACATTCTGCCAATGTTTTCCTGTTTAAAAAAGCAAGTGCCTGAACAAACAACTGCATGCTGTATTCTCCTCCCAGAAAACAAACTCCCCATATTCAGGAAAATTGCAGGGATACTAATAGGAAGAAGGTGAACCCCACTTCCATCTTCACCACCAGCAAGAATATGAACCAGATGTCACAAACCAATTATAAAAACTCAGACACTAATGATCAATGTAATTATTGCTTGCTTGCTTGCCATTTAAAGACATGGATTCTTTAGACTTGACACACTGCTCTTCTGCTTGCTGCAGTATAGACCAATAGCCAACACAATACATTGCTCTGAGTTTCTTCAATGATCAAAGCAAAGACTAACTTCTTCTGGCAAGGTTGGGTAATCTAGACTAAGGGAGGGATTTTTTTTTTTCCTGTTATCTTGGGTTACTTTTGCAGGGTGTGCAAATGATTAACTCAGATGGTATTGGATTTTGGTTATAAAGCACAGTGCTGCTTAGAGTTAGCATTACAATCAGTGGCTTAAACCCTGAGTCAGCCAAGAACTTAGACTTGTGCTTATCTCTCAAGAATTGCCTTGGTCCCATTGGCTTCTGCTGAACTGAGACTTTATTCCTTAATTGGGATCATAATGTAGTTCATTTCTCAAGACTTGCATTCTCTTCTCTCTCACGCTGATTCTAGAGAACCGACTGGGGCTTTTTTCCTCAATGAAACGTAACTTTAGATGTGCGAGTGAGTGGGAGTGTGCCAAGCTGTTCAATGCCCATAGGTCAGGGTAGAGAATCTCAACCAAAAGTGCCAGTTTGCTCTGCCAGGCTGTTAACTATGGCTTGAAGTCTTCTGTGGCAACTTGTTTAGTTCAGGAACATGGCAAAATTATCCTGACAAATAGCTTTTCTGTTGCGGGGGAAAAAAAAGCAGTTTTGGATGCCCCATGGTATTTTTGGGACTCTGGGTCTGTCTCCGCAAAATGATTTTGGCGAAAACAAAAGGTGACCTTTTTTTGAAAGCTGAAGAAAACCATTTCAATCTCTGGTATAAAGTGAGCTCAATCCATTAAAAAGAAAATCTCTCAAAACCAACCCATTCCTGAGCAAAATGTTTTCTTAGGCCTAAAGCAAAACTTCTATATGGCTCCTCTCAGCACTTGCTTTCTGTGCCCCTAGCTCAAGCCAGGTGGGTTGCTAGCACTGGATTATCATGAGCGCCACACTTGCTGCCCCCCAGTAAGGCCAGAAGCCTGGCTTCCATCCTGCTCGGTAGCTCGGAGCTCTGCATTTTGCTCAGCCGTATCCATGTTCATCCCCTAAACAACCCTTCTAACAGGTAACAAATGCATCTGGTCTGTCCCTAGGCCAGGCCTTCTGCATATGAAAGGAAACCGAGCTGCAGCTGAGGACTGCGGGCAACAGGGGCAAAGCTGCAAGTACCAGATAATGACTGGCTGTCTGATTAGCCATTTGGGCCCTCTTTGTATAGCATCTATTGAAATATAACTGCACTCATTTAAATATACAAATCTCTCCAAGCCACAGAAGTAAGAGGGGTGGGTAAGGCAAAGCTATTCTGATTTGATTGTACTTATAAGGCAACCAAGGAGGAAGAATGCTACCAGTGGAGGCCAGATGAAGAAAGCTGTGGATAGATATTGCTGCTAATTTATCTCCAGGTGTCATAAAACAGACTGGATGCTGAAGATCTGGGGAGGCAGATCTGGGCAGAAGAGGATGAAGAGAGTAATAGCTGTGGGTTTGGGCCTTGCAACCCCTTTAACATTTTTTTTAAATAAATATAAATACATTTTCCAACCATGTTGCAAGGCCCAGCACCTGGGTCAATTAGTTGTTTGGGTATCTGGGAGCTAGGAAGAAGGGACAAGCTGCAGGTTCCGAATACCAGCACTTTGCCGATGTTTGCATCTTTTAGCTAAGGATCTGAGCGTGCTTGGCTGAATACTGGCTTCTTGACAGCCCTGTAAAGTATTATGTCCATCTCAAAGACAGGAATGCTTGAAATGCTGAATTGCTTTGCCAAATTAGGGCCTAGAAAACTAAACAAGGTGCAGGGCAATGGAAAACTGGCTTCAAGCTGTCTCTCATAAAGCAGTGGTTCTCATCCCTTGTTAGACTCAAGGCAGCCCTTAGAAAATGCTAGCTTTTTGTTGTCACAGATTTTGCCTACAGAAAAATAACAGCAATTCCTTTGAGTTCTTTGCAACTGAAATATTTTTGGTGCTCTGAATTCTTGTTTGAAATCTCTGGGTGAATCGTATGTAGGTGCTTGCATATGTGATGTGGTGCGGCACCCTACAAAGGATAACGCAGCACCCTCATTGATAACTACTGCTCTGAAGGATCCCCCTTCCTACTGTCAATAGGAAGGCCCTATTCCATCATCCTACCCTGAACTTAGACTTTCCATACACTTTCATGCATTTACCTGAGATGATGTTTCAAGACTGGGAAGATGCACCTGTCCCTGAGCCCATAATGGCAGTAACAGTTGCAGTCATCTTCCAGAGAGATGGTTTTTTATTTTAAAATGCTTTTGGGATCACTCAGGCCAGGTTCTTAGTTCGCTAGCTATGTCAATCCACACCACCTTGACTGGTGCTATGATGACTTCTGCTAGCTGAGGGTCTTACTTACTGAAAATGAAAGGAGCTGAACAATACAAGAAGTTTCCGTCAGTCTGATGTATCGTTGACTTCCGACGTACTATCCATCAACTGGAAAAATACGTTGGATCTAGTCATGGGTTTCTTCAAGTCAGTGAGGCAGAGGAACAGACCAGTCAGCTGCTTCGTCAAACTGTTCTGAACACTGATAGTGAAAAAAGGATGCAAGGTCAAAAGTATGGACGGTTACAGGACCCAGCCTGATCAGTAAATGAAAGCGGTTTTTCATGAAGGCGTGACGTTGTGTGCAGTCAGAGGAACAGCACACATGTGAGGGGTAGGAAAGATGATGCAGTGGATACAGTGCCGGGCCAGGATTCAAGTGCCATGGCTAGCTGTATGAAACCAAGATAGTCATTTAATCAGTCCTGATCCTCACTTCCCCTTCTAAAGGATGAAGCTAGTCCCTAACTCATGGTGGAGAAGGAGTATGGGTGCAACTTGTGTTACTGACTTTGAAGTGATTAGAGCTACATGAATAATGAAAAGAGAGCTTTATCATCTGTTGAGCTATCTTGAAAGATAAAAGACCATTTGGGGAGAGGTAGGGTAAGACCTGCCTACCTTGCCATTGTCACGTGGTGGTCAAGGAAGGGACCTTGCACACTTTAAGACCTGGATGGCTAAAGAATAGGAGGAGGGTGTCAAGTACCTCCTGCCCAAAATGGCATATATGGCCAGCCAAATCTATTAACCCCCTGAACTGAAATGTTGGCCTCTCTCCTCCCTTTGGCATAGGTTCCCATGAGGTAGCATGTGGCAGTTGTGGATGGTGAAGGGGAAATACCATGACCACCAAGGTGGTTTTCCTAGTCGCTAGGGATAACTGCTTTCCTGGCCTGGGGTAGTACCTGCAGAGGTAATGTGTAGTTAACCTCCCGCTTGCTGCTCGCATGGGGAAGATCTTGGCTTCACGCCCACTTCATGGAAATGGGAGGCTCCGGTCTAGCTTGCTCTTGCAGCCCTTTGGCTGAGGGCAAGTGAAACTCAGGGGCATCTGAACCATAAGTCTCTGGGCTTGGTCCTGCAAGTAGGATGCCTGCCAAAGGACTTGGAAACATCTGGAGCCCCAGGGGGGGTGGAGGATGTTTGCCCATAGCAGGGCCACACGCCGTTCTTGACTGACTCTCAGATTTGGGATTGATTTTTTTTT
>JAGPOW010002173.1:13650606-13663827 GCA_030014935.1 Caiman crocodilus
TTTTTTTTTGGATGATTTGGCTTGGAACATGAAAACCTTTCATTAAAGGAAAAGAAAACCCCAGTTTGGGATGGTGAAAAGACTAGTGTCACTTATGGTACCCTTCACTCTACCGACTGCCAACACGAAGGGAAGCAGCTGAGAGCGACGAGAACGATTTATCCCAGAAACCAGGAAAATGACGTGGGTGAGAATTGTCTGTGAGCAAAAATATATTTCTCCAGTGTCTGGAGAGGGTGATGATGGCTCCACACGCTGAGGAGTTGTGGGAGAGGTCCTGTGTAGGAGTTATTTCAGAGTGCTGCTTGTATGTGCATGGGAGGTGGGAAAATGTAAAGGTCCCAACACAGTTGGGGGAAAAAAGGTGTGAAGCCCCTCAATCATGTGAGCAGGACTGCAAGATTACAAGATTTTCCTGCTAGAAAATGTTGGAATAGCAGATAGTTTGCTCCTCGGTGATAGCCGAGCTGTGGGAATAAAACTGCTAGGGCAGGTTGAATTGACAGTTCTTCAGAGCTGGGGATGAGTTTGCCTTCAGGTCGGAAAGCCTCCTTTCTCCACTTTCAGGTTCATCGCTGCACAGCCACTGGAGGCTTGCTCTAGCCTGGGTACTGCTTGCTTTTTGCCTTTTGAGGGGCTTTCCCCCTCTCCCCACCTAGCCTAGGACCACACCAAGGCAAGGGCATTTGGCCTGTCCCCAGCACTTCCTCCCTGCCCCCTTTGATGGCAGGTGCCAGACTGTGCAAGTTCCCATTCCCTGATACCTCCAGCGCCCCAGCAGCAAATCCCACTCTCCTACAAAGCGTTTGTGCAAGGAGTGACGGGGGTCTGGGGCCTCGTCTCTTTGCAGCGTTGTGGCAGGTGATGCCGGGTTCAGACTCCAGCGTCTTACACTGCCATTTGGCTGTTGCTATGGAGATCTTTCTGCTCATACAGCTTCCCCTCCCCCCCCCCCAGTAAAATGAGAGCACACGGGAAATTGAAAAGCACAGAAGGGTCACGGGGCCTTTCCTCATACCCATGGGGTCATTGGTGTTCAAATGTAAAATGAAAAGGCTTGTGTCCTTGCAAGTCCACATTGTTTTCAGCCCTCGCTTTGCCCTTCTCTTGGTTGCAGGGGTATTGATGAGAGTGGCCAGCGACTTCTGAGCAAAACAATAGATTTTTAAATCGGGTCAGGCGCGTGTCTCTGCAGCCACTCCGCTGCAGAAGTGACCGTGCCAGCACCGTAGACGGCAGTGGGGACTGACTGGTGACAAAATGTAAAGGATTCGTAGCTCGGTTCTCTCATTGCTTTGGTCTAAAGGTCTAACACCAGCGCACAGCAGTGCATTGCTTCACCAACATTTCTAGCAGTCTGATGGATGCACCGATCCCATTTGGTCACCACCTGGAACAGGATCCCTGTGCCCAGAGCTGCTCTTGTCACCATCCTGTTTCAACGGGGATTGCAACCGCCTTGTCAGTCACTGGTGGTGGATGGACGTTTCCTACTGGGGAGGAGACTCTACCTTGCAGAGTCAGGGTGAAGAGACGTAACGTGCTTCTGCTTTGACGGGGGTGGACCACGTTATCAGATTGGCCCTTTCACAAATTCCACCCTCCCTTTCTTTTCCATGCTTGTTCTCCAGTTAGCTTTAATTGGACCTGATACTCCTGCAGTTCTGAACAGTATTGTTACAGCGTGCTGTTAGCTGCTTTGTTGATGTGTGTATTTCAACAGCAGAGGAAGCAATAGGTATACTATACAGAGCTTTAAATTTTATAGTCAATTGAAAAAGCATTGTAGAGGATTTTTGAAAGGTGCTATATTAATGCAAGCGATTTCCCACTCTCCTTGCTCTCCCTGCTGGGTCTTTCTTGCAGTCTCTTGCAAATGACTGGAGTCATTCAGATTCTGTTGGCAGAATAAACCTGATTTGAACTGGAGACTGCTTTTCCCTAATTCTTCATTTGACCTGATTTAAGCACCCTGTCTGTATTGGCTGGCCTGCTTCTGTTTACCCTTCTCATAGGAAATGCCACATGGCATTTATTTGTTGTTTTGAACGAACGTGGCTTGGGTCTTCCCAGAAGCTCCTGACGCCAGATGGGGATGGTACAGGATCTGTTGCATGCAGCTATTCTAGAATGGTCTCCCAAATCCAGTGGTGAGGGCAAGGAATTTGTATTGCTTTAAGCTGGAGCTTGTTAGGTTTATGGGCAGGGTGGGATGATAAAGGCCCTCTTTGGTGTGATAATCAGAATGTGCCTTATTATCCGAATCCTTGGTATTCTCTTGCAATGAAATGTGATATTTGTGTGCGAGATGTCAAGAGATCACAGCCAAAAAGGCTTTGGAGAGCTCCTCCATGAATGCATCGTTGGATACAGAAGGTGTAGCCTTTCTAAGCAATGGGAATTCCCAATAGTTAGAGAGGAATTTTGGATTAATAGCCTTGGAGCATTGAGGCACTCCAAGTAAACTCACATCTAGTGGGTCTGGCTCTTGAGATTAAATGGATAGGCTCAAATGGACAGTCAAATGTGGATTGGGGAAGAATTTTTTTTTTTTTTTTTTCCTCAAGTCAGATGGGCAAAGGCTGATGAAATGTTTTCCCTTCCTCTGCATGTAGCCGGGTGGCTCAGCTTCTTGCACAGCCCTGGCTGGAGCACTACTGGTCTTTGTTCAGGCCACAGCTATGGGTGACAGCCCTTGCAGTGCCAAGGAACCAGTTGCTTTTCAATGGGAGAAATGAGCACCTGCTTTCTTTCAGTGTTTAATTAATGTGGCATATGTTATGCATGACACGGCACTACGGGTGCACTGATGGAGATTTTTGGGACTGATACCAATAGCCAATTTTTAAGGAGGCGTATCGGTTGATACAGATTTCTGGTACAGCTGCATGCAGCTGTCAAGTCTATTGTGATGAGAGGGGAAGGAAGGAGCCTGGGGGGCAGATAAAGGCCCCTGCAGTGAGGGAGGGAGTGGGGCTGGGCTGGGTGCTGCCCAGCTGGGGTGGGGTGGGCACAGGAAACGGCTGCAAGCAGCTTGTCTGGGGGTCATGGGGGGGGCTCCCGCCTCTGCATGCACCCCAGGAGGGCATGGGCAGGGCATGTACCCTGGATCTGCACAGGGCAGGGTGAGATGGGCTGCAGCTGTGGACTGGGCTGGACTGCGCTTGAGGCAGGCAGGTGGCAGTAGCACTGGGAGGGGGCTACAGGGCAGCTGCAGCCACCTCCAAAATTTGCTGTAGCTCTACCTTGCAGTGCCACTCCCACCCATCCTGAGCACAGCACAACCCAGCCCTGGCCCCAGAGCACCCTGCCCTGTCCCGTACAGATCCAGGGGCACATGCCCTCCTGGATGAGTGGCAGGAGCTGCCAGGCAAGCAGATGAGCACCGGACAAGCAACTCCTGGGCAAGCAGTGTGCAGCAGCAGGAGCCATGCCCTCCCAGACAAGCCATGGCTCCGTCCCACCCCCCGCCCCTGGATGGGCAGTGTTTGCCCCAGCCCCACTTCCTCCCTCACTGCAGGGTCCTCGATCTACACCCCCCCGCCACCCTCAAGCCTTTCTCCTCCCCATCCCCTTCCACCACAATAGATGTACCAGCTTCACAAGACTCCATGCTGCTGGGCTCTGCTCCTCACTGCCTATGTGCTGCACTCTGCCTGCATGCATGTATGGGCCATTTATTGGCCAAATTATCGGCCACATCAGGCCAATTTTCCCATACAGACAATCTTCTTTATACAGGTGCTGATGCTATATCGGTGCACCTCTACACAGCACCCGTGCATGGAGCGCTCGGTAAGAGGGAGTGAATCCAGGATGTCTGGATCTAAATGCATCTCCTGCCTGATCTACCACGTGGCTTTGTCATTCAACTGATTCAGCTGTGTGGGGTCCACTCCCAAAGAGAGGGGTCGAGCTCCATGGAAGGCTTGTTACAAGAATCATGGGCTAAAACAAAACTTGGATTCGGTCGGTCCTGAACTGGCTCAGTTCTGGGCCTGGAGAAAAGCCTCTGCAATCTAGTTGCAAGGAATGCTAACAAGCCCATCTGAGCTATTTGATCTTTCATGAATCAAATGACTCCTGTCATTTTCTTTAATCCGGTACAGTTCATTGGGTTCTCCTTTCCATATAGTCTACTTTTTATTGGGACAATCCTTTCCAAGTGACTACACTTCTATTCTGTCTCCCTGGTACTGGCAGGTTACTGTTTTACTGCATGTTTTGTGCTCTGTATACACGCACCAAAGGACTTCTTATTTTATAATAACTTACAGATCGTATTACAGTGGAATGAAATTTCCATCTAATTTTCTGGCTGTGTAGCACTTTGAAAAATCTCCCTGATAAAACTGTAACTGCTACTGTTCCCTGTCAACCACTTCCAGAGCGCTCTCTTCAGCCTTTGGTGTTTGGAGCAAGGGAGTGTGAGAAGCACATGGCAATAGGCTCCTCTCATTACAGCCTTGCTGAGTAACTACAGTCAAAGTAACATGGTAGGGCAGTGTGAAGCTTTGGGTGGTGTTTCAATTTGGTGGCTGAATCTCCAAATCTGAATTGAATCGGTGTTGCCCTGTGGGCTCAGGCCAACTCTCAGGATCTCGATATTGCACTGTTAGACAGGAGGGTGTGACACAATTGCACATATACAAACACACAAATCAATTATGTGCATACACACATGCATACTACCAGCTCAGGCACATACACACCTATCACCAATTCAAGCACAGACACTATATACCCTAAAGCTTAGACACAGATCACTAATTTGTATATCATGCACACAATGACATATACACACGCACACAACCCACCTACACATACACACAGGCAAGTTCCTAACTTGGTTGGTACAGTGCATCTGTGTGCTTGCGGTACTTAGGGGAAGGTTCAGGTGAGAAAGAGGGAGTTAAAGTGTAGGGAGTGAAAGTTGCCAGAACTAGGATTAGAACGGGTAGACTACAGAGAAGCTGGCTGAGGAACTGAGGCTTGGGTTTACTTGGGGTAGACTGGGGCTGGAAACTGAGGCAGACAGCTGAGATATTGGGGGGGGGGGCAGATAAGTGGTAGGAAGGAGGAGACAGCCAGGAAAGAAACTGAGGCAGAAACCTGGTTGCTCAAGGGAAAAGGCAGTGGGGATAAGACAGTGGCAAAGAAACAGAGGGTTTGGAGGCAGAGAGGCGTTCAGGACAGGTGTTGGTGGTGGCAGTGAGCCAGAAGCAGGAGAGGGAGAAATGAGACAGAAGTTAGAGGGGCGAGGAGCAGAGATTGGAGCAGGGCCAAAACACAGTAAAGCAAAACCCAACTTAAGGGTCCAAATAACACAGACAACACACGACACGGCCCCATGAAGTTATTGGTTTGCACACATGCATTCACAATGGCAGCAGGAGAAAGAGACCCAGTGGAAGGGCTGGAGTCCAGGTAGGGAAGAGAAGCAGAGTCCCAGTCCTTGGTTGAAGAAGGAGTGGGGGGTGACAGCTACCTATCCAGGCTGGAAAGGGGTCCTTGTCCAGTAAGTGTTGTCCATAGGGGGTGTCGCTGGCAGGACCTCTGGGTGGATAGGTGGAGTGACATGGTGCTGGTCCAGATAGAGAGGGTGTCCCACTGTGTCTGTCTTCACTGCCCCTTTTTATACGGGCAGACCTTGTGTGACCCTAGTGAAAGGAGGCACGCCCAGGCAAGGGTCAGCCCTGGTGTACTAAGCATGTGTGCTCCGTGCAGGGATGTGCAGTTTTGGGTGTCTGTAATGGTGGGGTACAATGGTAGAGTTGCTGGTTCTGTAGGGTCTTTTGTCTTTTTAAATGCTGGGGCTTTTTCTGCAAGTGCTGGGA
Organism: Caiman crocodilus; assembly: GCA_030014935.1. Classification (NCBI taxonomy): domain Eukaryota; kingdom Metazoa; phylum Chordata; order Crocodylia; family Alligatoridae; genus Caiman; species Caiman crocodilus. Next base: position 13,656,444 of record JAGPOW010002173.1, read on the forward strand.
GTTGGGGCAGGCGGGGCAGCCATTGCTGGGCTGGAAGCAGGGCAGGCGGTGGGCCTGGCTGATTCAGAGATTTGGTAGTAGCCAAATCTCTGAATTGGATTTGGCTAAATTGATTCGGGACAGTGATTTGAATCACTGTCCCCCGAACTGAGCGAATACTAGTCACTTTGCACAGGCCTATAACAAAGTCCCGTGTGGAGACCTCCTCCCCAGCTCCTTTGGCATCTGCCTGGCCTCCATAACCCAACCACATCATTGAACTTGTCTTCCTGGTGTCAGTCTTCCCAGCTCTTGTGCTCATCACTCTTTAGTCCAGGTTATTGGCAGTGAACAAGACCTCTGGCAATTTTGAATGGTTGCGGGAATGAATTGATTGAATCAGCCCTTGATTTCTCTGGTGGAAAACCCAGAGGTGGTACTTGCAGTGTTGTAATGTTGGCAAATTTTCCTTGAGGGAAGTGAAGGGTGAAATCCTCTACCCTGCTCCTTGAGAAACCCAGAGCCGCTCTGCTCCACAGCCCGTTCCAGAGAGGGAGCCTGACGGGGTCTGCCAGCTGCTGCACGAGCAATCCTCTGTTTCAAGAATACTGAAACCCGTGCAGAATTGTTGCTTTGGAGGAGGTGTAGCTTCTTTCCAAGCAACCAGTTTGTTATCACTGGCATGTATTAAAGAAAAGTAAATTTGTCCAGTTAACAGATGGCTTGATTCACAGAGCTGGCTGAAGAAAAATATAGGCATCTTGCTCTTTTTGAGAGGGTTATGGTTGTTCAGCCAGTTCTCACTAGCATCTAAGATGCATGCCTAAAACTGTAGCCAGGGGGATGCTGGTGCAGCTGAGTGGGGTGGCATCAAGATAGGAGTCACCCTAGTACTTTCCAGACCTCAAGGTCAGGTCGGTACCAAACCAGGCTCCTAAGTAAATCTAAGCAACTTCACTACCTACCAGCAACCCCAGAGAAGACTGGCATTGAGCTGTTGCAGGACAGGAGAGTGTGCAAACATCCCTTTAGTTATAGAAGGAAGATCCTGTTTGGTTAAATTTCTACATCTCCCTGTACTTGATATAAATGATAAAGCCAGGTTTTACTAACTACTAGAGATGCACTGATACATTGGTCTGATATCAGATTGGTACCAATATAAAGAAAATTGGCTGTATTGGAAATCGGCCTGATGGGGCCAATAATTTTGGCCAATAAATACCCGTGCATGCATGCAGCCACAGTACAGCGTGCAGGCAGCAAGGCGCACAGCCTGGCAGCATAGAGAGCTGCCTCCAGCTGATAAGTCGGTTGTGGTGGAGGAGGCGTGGAGAGGGCGGATCAACACCCCCTGTGGCAGGGCACGGTGTGCGCCTGCCACTTTAAGGGCCTGGAGCTGGCAGCCACCAGGTGCCTGATGACGGCAGCCATTTTGGAGTCAAGGGCTGTCTATATAAACAGGGCAGTTTGGCTGCTGGAGGTAAGGGAGGAGCTGTAGGGGATGGATAGGCGGCTCCTTGGTCCTGGGCATGACCTAAAACTGCACCCTGCTGGGAGTGGGTGGCCTGGTGGGGCTCTCAGTGGTGCGGGAGCCCCCAGAAAATGCCAGACCAGTTACCCCCCTGGTGAAAGGCAGGTTGGGGTGCCTTAACCCCTAGCCCCCACCGTCGGATGGGTTACCTCATTTGTGTGAAGGGCCCAGAGGGAAGACCCTGGCAGAGAGTGAGGGGCTAGAGACCCAACCCAAATGAGAGAGTACCCTTGACTGGCCCATGCTGGGGCCAGAACCAGGATGGTCAAAAAGGCCAGGGGCCCACCACAAGGGATGCCCAAGAGCTGGGGGCCTGGCCACCCTGGAGGTGGGCCAGGGCTGGTAGCCAGAGGTCCTAGGGGACCACACCTGAGAGGGGAAAATAGTTTTTTTTTGTTTTTTTTTGGGTGGGGGGGAGTAGGTAGCCTGAATGAAGGCAGAGAGGCTGCCTGAGTAGAGGAGTCATGGAGGGGTCCTGTTAGGAGGGTTCTGGGCCCCAGTGTGGGGGCCGGTGATGATGTGAACATCAAGATGCCACCTGCGAGGCTTGGGCTGAGGTATAGGGAAGGAAAGGAGCTGCAGAGAGCACCCCCTGGCATCGGGGCACAAAATGGGTTGCCTCCTGCTTAATTGATATCAATTAATTAATGGATCAATTAACATCAAGGTGTGGCAGATGAGAAGGTGGCTGGTTGGCCCAAGAACAGGTGGGCAGGCCACGGAGATCAGCCCAAGTAGGCCCCCTGTTACCCCCCCCACCCCACCCCCTGCGCGCACACAGTAAGGGAGGGGTCAGGGCCAAGGTGCAGGATGGATCCCTAGCTTGTCCAGGGTGGAGAAGCGGCTCCTGCCACTGTGCACACCTCAGGAGGGGCTACAGAGGGGGCTGCAGCTGCTCCAAATCTTGCTGTAGCGCTCCCCCAGCACCACCGTGTGCCTGGCACAACCCCGGCTCTTCCCAGTGCATTGGGGGGAGGCCAGGGTTGAGCTGGGGCTGCGCCAGACACCGCAGCAGCACTAGGAGGGAGCAACAAAATTCAGGGTGGCTGCAGGCTTCTACAATTCAAAGGGATTGATACCTATCAACACTTTAGGGGTTTGCAAATGACAGAAGGTTGAAAACTACTGCTCTAGATCTCCTCTCTGACTCCCCAAGGAGTAATCCCTAAGAAGTCTGGCTCCTTCAGATAACTGACTTTTCCTGTAGCAGCATTTCTCTGTCCTAGCATACCCCAGTGTGTGGCAGTGTTAATCAATGATGATAAAAATAAAGTAAGCTGTGACCAGCCTGTCCATAACATCATTTGTGTGCATTAAATGCACAATTAGAACCCCTTTTTTTTTTTTTTCTTCACGCGTCCCACCAGTGGCAGACACTCATGGGTTCTGCATTTCCTACACGGCCAATGCAGTCTGATTCTCCTATCTTACCTTGTCTTTGAAGAAAAGCTTCTTGGCACGTCCATGCCCTGTTACTCTGATCTTTCAGAAGAGCATGCTACTTGAGCTCTGTGCCTTGCTTTCTAGCCAGCTGCAGCGGATGCCACCTGGGTTCTCTCATTCTTCAGAGCATGTCTTGGAGAGAGTGCCAGGCGAAAGAATTGAGACAGAGGAAGCAGCACTAGGCAACAGTGCTGCCATGACAAGTCCTGCTTAGTTAAGTGCTAATTAGACAAGGGTTGGGGCTGTCGGCAGACTGCTCTACCCTGCTCAAATTAATTAGATGTGCAGCTTGTTAAATGAATTGCTCCAGCCAAGAGATCAGGCTCTGGGGCTTAGAGGCATTAAGGATGTCAGACCTGGCAAGGACTGTGCTCGAAGGGAATTCAAGTGGCAGCATGTCTTTTGTCATCAGCTCCTATTCAGGTGCATATTGGTGATCAAAGGATGCAGGGATGATGTGCAAGTGCGTGGTGGTCTCTGGGAATCTGGACTTGCACCACTTCTAACGTGTGCAATTAGGGAAGCTCAGTCCAGCTAAGTAGACAAGGGATTTGACTGGACATATCATCTTTTATTCCTTTAAAAAATATTAGTACTATGTTTCATGCTGGCTAAATGGGCTGACATTCTGTATGTAGTAATGGAGCACTTATTGGGGCAGCAGCAGTTCCAACCTGCATTCCCCCTACTGTATTTTTATGGCTGAATTAACTGTGTGCATGTGGTGCCCTTTATGCATAGCCTTTTTAAATGGCTAAGGACTCTGCTGTCCCACAGATGTGTTCTCCAGTTCAGCATATGCTGTCAGAGAATGCACAATTTCTGAAATCCTCTTGCAGGCACCACTGTTACAGGGCTGCAGGCACCATGCCACCCTGCTCTTGGCTTTAGCCCAAAGTCCTGCGAGGACCACTTCTCTGAGGACAGGGCAGTTTGACCTTACTGTTTGCCATGATGGCTTGCTCTCTCTATGCTAAGCATACTCGGATTACTTTGCTGGGAGACTTAATAGCCTGTATTACAGACCAAATAAACTTCTCATGTCCTCAAGGAGCCCACTCTGTTTAAAGCCAGAACTCAGAAGTAACTTCTTCACCTCGCCACTTCCCACAAATTTGCATTAGATCACCTATGTCCCGGGCATTTATTATCTTGGTCTCAAACACTTCTTGCAGGTGGTGAGCTCTTCAGCTGAAGCAGTCTAAAAAGTCTTTACTGATATCTTAAGCAACTGATTGACTACAATGCATAAGGGTTCCTCAGGGATTGCATTGGAAATTTAAGATCCCCACATTCAGGCTTGGACATGGATGGGAATTTCTATAAGGTTTTTGGAGAGCTTAGTGACAGTGGAAAGTGTGTAATTATGAGAAACTTTTAATGTTCCTCATTGGACAACAAATGCTACCAATAATGGTAGGGTGCAGATAGTTCTGGATGTGTTTAGCCAACAGATTTCTCTCCAATTGTCACTATCAAAGGGAGGGGATGTGATCTTTTTTGATCTAGTTTTGGCAAGTTGAGAGGGTCTTAGAAAAACTGGTTCTGGAAAATAATCTTGGAACAAGCTAGCACAAGTTGATTCAGTTCATTTTAAATTACAGGATGGACAAGAAGAGATCTCTTAGTGGTCAAAGACTATATGTATAAAGTGAGACTAGCCAAAGGCTCAGCTGAATTGGACCTTGCCAGAAAATCAAAACAGGCTGCCAACGCTGCTTCAGTCATAGCAGTGAAATGCATTGGGAGGGAAGTAGGGGTTGCTGTGCACAGAAGATGGGGTAGAGAGCAGGGACCACCTATGCCCCCAGTGAGGACATTGGTCATTACTGTTCAACAAAGATTAATGTGAACTGCAGTACAAAGAACTATCACTAGGGTGGCTAAGGGAAGGGGGAGAGCCTATGTTATATGGAAGGAGATAAACAAGCCAAGCTCTTTTACTCAGCTAAACAACAGTTGAGTGGGGATATGGTCAGAGCTTGCAACGTGGCAGTTCTGTGCCCTGGCAGCAGTGGACATGGAGCGGCACTGGCTGCTGTGCTGCTACAGGACATAGCTGCTATTTTTGTGCATGTGTACACTTTCCCCCTCGCCCCCAGTGACACTACTGGATATTAGGCCTGTGCAAAGCAGCTAGTATTTGCTTTGGATTTGGATTCGGTCAATTCAGGGGACAGTGATTCAATTCAGAAATTCAGCTGAATCTCCAAACCAGACAGGCCCCATCCCACGCCCATGCCCACTCTCCAGCTCCTGCATGGCTGCCCCATCCCACCTGGTCCCAGCTCCTGACTTGGGGTTTTTTGTTTTTTTTTTTTTAATTTTTAAAAGCCCATACTCAACAGCTGCTGCTAGGTAGGGGGGCAATCCCCATTGCCTTGTGTGGCAGGGGGGAGCATCTGTCATGAGCCCCCCAAAAGCCCCAAAGCTGCTGCAGCATCTGGTGAGTGGGGATGTTTTTAAAGCACTGGGAGCTGGGGGGGGGGGCAGCCATTGTGGGTGCAGAGGGCGAGAGCACTCGGGGGCAGGTTTATGAAAAGGTTTGGAGCATCATTGGTTAGCATGAGTCAAAAGCAGATGCAAATATCTGCAGTACCATGTCAGGATTGAGGTAACTCCTCCTATTTGTGGGATTATCCCATGTCTCCGAGCTTCTGGGCTTCTGCTGGTCACATGGCAGGGACCCGGGAAGGAATTTTTTCCCCTCCAAAATGTTTTGTTGGCTTTCTGAGAGGGGTTTGCTTTTCTTTGAAGCACTGGACATTGGTCACAGCTGAAAGTGAGAGAGTCTGCCTGGGATGTGCTAGTGCTTCTGCTGGTACTTAAACCCTTCTGAGAGACCTGGCTAAAATGCATTGCTTTTCCATTAAGGATCGAGCCAATTGCCAGATATGAGGTCAGGAATGAATTTGTCCCCCAGGTCAAATTGGGGAGGCTCTTGGCTAAGGGCTTGGGAGGAGGGTTGCTTTTCTCTATAGTAAGAGACCTGACCCAAATATTTCATTGCTATTTGTCTGACCCAAATATTTCATGGCTGGGAATTGGCATGGCCCTCCTTTCCCTTATGTCCTTCTAGTCCTATGTTTTCAAGTTAAATCATCTTTATTTCAGGCTGATCTGGCCTGGTGGTGGCAGGAGCAATATTGATGGCGTGTATTGTCTTTATCCATGTCAGTGCTTGCATGTAGGCTGACTTGCAGAAAGTACAGAAAAAGAATTGCTTTAACCCTTTTTTCCTGTTTGTTTTTTTTTTTTTTTTTTTTTTCATAACCTGGAGAATTCTGAAATTTCAAAATGTAGCAATATTGCATTTAATTGCCTAGCTAATTTGACCAAAGGAGTAACTAAACTGATCCCTCTATGCATCCCTTTAGATAGTTGTGAAATGGGCATTGTTACATTGCCACACCCAGATGTGAATCCAGTATCTGGCACAGCCCTACGGCTATTTTAATAAATACTAAACCACCTACAATGGGCAATACATGTGTAGCTAAGATCCCATGGTGCTTCAGACTTTCCCCATGCACTTCTTCTGTGATCCTATACCCTCACTGCACTGAAAACACAAGTGTTTCCTGGCAGAGTCCCATGAGTCGCCTGAGGAACAGAATTCAGGAGCCAAGGGGCAAAAGGACTTGATCTGTGTGAATCTGGACTTCTAAATGAACCCACTTTGGGATTCATACTCTACATATGGATGCTTTCCCTGAATGTTCTCATGATGTAGACTTTTCCTGTTTAAACATGCTCCGAGTGAAATTCCAGTTTTGCATAGGTGACTATTTTGCAGAAATCAAATAGTGCAATTATTTAAGATGAAAGTCGCTGTGCTCATCTGTTCATAAAGGTGCCATGCACCCTACCTGAACTGCCACCAATAATTACCCTGCCTTGAATTGTGAATATCTACTGTTACTCCATGAGGTAAAGTGTCAAGAGATCTTCATTGAAGAAGCTTGGTGCATTAGTCTAGGTAATCCCCACACCCTGCAATTTGCAATTATTCAGTGTGAAATACTTGTTCTGCTCTACCTTGTCATCCTAGCTCTATCCTCTGCTACTATTAGATTATGTTTTTTTCTAGAGGCAAAAGAAACCAAAATGACTCTGTCTCTATCTGGCAGCCCAGGTTCTTCTCTTTAGAAAATGTTGAAGGGAAGCTGCTCTGTGCAATCTGCTTGCAATGCAAGCAGTTATATTAAAAAAAAAAAAAAAAAAAAAAAAAAAAAAAATTAGATATAAAAAAACCAGTTAATTAATTGTTTTTTGCAAACAATGCATTTATTTTTATTTTTTTGTATCTTTGGTGATTTTTTTTTAACTTGTTTAATTATAAATATAAAGGCACTTTTGGCAAAACCAAATTTTTTTCCTGGTTTATTTATTTCTCTTTTTTTTTTTTTTTTTTTTTTTTTTTTTTTT
>JAGPOW010002173.1:13663927-13691295 GCA_030014935.1 Caiman crocodilus
TTAAAAAAAAAAAAAAAAAAAAAAAAAAAAAAAAAAAGAGAGAGAAATAAACCAGGTAAAGAAGTGGAGTTTGCCAACACTGCCTTTCTATTTATGATTTCACAAGGTCAACAATAATCCCCACAGCTACAAGCACATAAAAATTGATTCTTTCATGAAGAGATTGATGGATTCTTGGCCAGGGCACTTCTCTGATCCTAGAGCCCTCTGGCAGTGGTGCAATTTATGGAGATGCTGTGTTTTGCTGTAGGGAACTAAATAGCTTCTTAAAATGAGACTGAGCTTTTTCAATTCAGACCTGGGACCCCAAGACACTGCTGTAAATAAGAACGTGCTTCCTCATGCTCCAGCAAATGAACTGTTAGCTTCTAGGTCCAAATGAGAGTAGCGCTAACGCTCCAACCCAGCTGGCACTGATAAGAGAAACCATCATGCCTCCAGTTCTCCATATAATCTATTGCGTGCTATGTTTGGTGCAAACTAGGTGTGGTGCTGAGAGTCTGGAAGTTGTGCTCTATATGTAGGACGAAGCAGGCCAGTGGCTGTGCAAGCTGATACACTCTCACTGCAGGTCTCAGCTCCTCTTTATGGCAGGGGAAAAGGGATTTTTAAAATTCTCAAATCGGAACCATTGTTTTCTAACAGTTTTGGAAGGGCCAGAAAACCAAGATGTCTATTACCTACACAGGCATATTCTCCATGGTGGTTAAAGCCTTGATACCTCTGCTGCAGAAATCTATGGGGTATTAGGACTATTGGCAGTACCCTGTATGGTCTGGCATATAGGAATTGGGTGATGCCACTTCTAGTAGTTGGCAAGCCCTGGCTCTAACAGCTCTCGCTGTTCTCCCCTGCCTGTGTGGCCTCTTCATGTGAAGTCTGTTGCATAAAAAGCAAGGCACAATGGGATCGCTGCAATAGCATGGCTGGGAGGGGAATTTGAAGGTCAGCTTTGAGATGCCTCAGCAGAGCTGAATGAAGGAAATGAATGTTTTGCTCTTAAAAAATAGGACTAAACGGTTCTGAAAAGCCGTTCAGACTTCGGCGCTCTGTCCAGCTCCTAATGTGTCTGGTTTTTATTCAGGAAATAGGGCTGTGTGGAAGGTTTAACTGTAGCTCTTAAACTTAGTGTTTTACTTTTCTCTGAATCTACAGTGTTTCAGTAAAAAGATGCCTAGACTTAACTAAGCATGAGCGATTGTCTCCTAGGCAGTGAACTTGAGGGTATCTCCGCATCCTTGTTCCTTACCAGATACCCTCAACAGGCCTTGCACATCATCCATGCCAGTGGCCTGATTTCTACCTCCCCTCCCCTTTGTATAACTGTACAGTGCCACTGACTTGCTTGTGTATTGGTGAAAGGAAAATTGAGTCCCAAGTCTTTGGTTTAAAGAAGCTTCCTACCTGCAGGACAGGCTGGATTAAAGTGGCAGCAGGGCATGGGTTTAAGACCAGGGGGAAATGAGATGGAAACTGGGAACCAGTTGAGGTGAGGGGATTAGAGGAGACCAGATCTGATGAGTAGGGACCTACCAAATTCATGGTGGAAGTGGGGTAGGTGGCAGCTTCTTTAATCTTGCAGGTCCCCCCTGCCCCTGTCAGCAAACTTTCCTGGGAAGCAGGGTTTCGGTGATGCACAAGCCAAAGACGAAGGGCTTGTTCCTCCACTCGTATAAATTTATGTAGTCCGTTCCTACAGGAGGACTAAAGACTTGAGGATCTTTGTGTTGCAAAGTCTCAGGAAGCCCACTCTTCTCACGCAGCATCGGCAAGAGCCGCTTTATTTGATGCCTAACCCCAAAAGAGAGGGAGGAAATAATCTGTGTTTTCACAGATTAATCTATCAAATCAATCTGCATTACCTCATCTTCAGGAGTTGGGATTAAATGAAGGGTTAAAGGAAATGTATATTAAAGCCGATGGGGAGAGCAGACGCACAAATGAGGGGTGGAAGGTTTTTTTGGTGACTTACAACCCATGATAATGAGAGCTGTTGGAGGAGTATAGAGAGCCTACATAATGACTGGGGATTTTGGTGCCTTCATTTCACTGAAAGCATGAAGGTGCTAAGTGCCACTGGCCTCCTCTGCTCACATTGCAGCTCTAACTCTTCTCACTTACCCACTTCCAAGCGTGCCCGTGACCTGGTGCTGGGTTGTGTTACTGGTATTACAGACAGGCCTAGAGCTATAATCGGAGAGGAGCAGTTGGGGACAGAAGGATTTTCCTAGGAGCTGCTGCATTTGGTTTAGCAGTGAGCTGTGGAGTCGCAACATGCTTTGGGGAGAGCCAGCCTGGAAGCTAGGGAGAGGGGCCTGTTCACAAGTCTATGGACGCTTGTTAGTGCCTGTGGTTCCTCACATCAGCACCTCCACCCTTCATTTTCCCCAGGTGCGGTGTTGGTCTCAGTTGCCAACTGCTGTTAGCTTCCTTAGGCCTCTTGACCTCCCCTTCTCCTTGTCTACACCCTCCACTCCCCTCCTATCCATCTATCAAGCAGCCTTTCTCCTGTTTCATCACAGCAACCCCTTCGTGGTTTTTATCCTCACCCCTGGGAAGTGGAGTAATACTGTTCCTGTTGCACACGTGAAGAATTACACCATACCGGTTTGACCAATGTCAACTGTAGCTTGCAGGTGAATGAAGTCTGCATGCATAATCTTGCCTTCCTAGAGCTGGCCAGAAAAAAAACCCTCCCGAATAAATTTATTCAGGATTTGTCTGTTTGTCAGAACAAAAATATCCCACAGATACTAGATTTGATGAATGACTTTGGAGCCCTGCCTGGTTTCTGACAACTCACCTGCTCACCCCCTTGGGTTTCTGCCCTCATCTTTTTTGCTACCAAGTCTATGGGCTGGTAGGGAGCAGAGAGCACCTTGGAGCCTTCGCTCAAGCTCTTCAGTCCGCCCAGGGCAACTGGGGTCTCCAGAGTCGGTGCCTTCGATTCAGGCAGGCTGCCCCAGAGCTAGGACTCCATTCCTTCTTCCAGAAAACGTTTTCATTTTGGGGCTTTGTTCTGAATTGAATGAAACCAGAGACTGAAATCCTCTGTGAAATGAAAGCCTCTTTTCCCAACTCTGCTGTTTTGTCTTTCTGATGATCTTTTGTGTCCCAGTCTCTTGCTTTCTGTTTGCATTGTCCTGTGTTAGGTTATATGCTTTCTGCATCTGATGATATCTTCCTATTGGTTTTTATGTAAGAGCAGGACTGAAAGGAGCGTTTGTTGCCTAATGCAGTTAATGTACTGTAGGGTTTATATTTGTAAAGCCTCACTTTTGATAGTGACCTGGATTGAGAGATGCCTTGTTTACATAGTACTCAATAGCCTTTGTGGGTCTCTTTGGACTTGGTTGTGCTGTATCCCCAGTATATCCTGGCCAGGATACTTCCTAGTGCACCCAGTTTATGGTCCACTTGCACATCCCAAAATGGAAAACATAGTAATAAGGCCCCTCGGGGACCAACACCCCCCGGGTGCCAGACTGAAGATGTAGGACTTGTTTCAGAGCTATGGCACTCTCAAGTGGATGGGGCATGTTTGGGAAGATCCCTGCCTAGGCACCCTGGGGACATGGTATAGATGTGCCTCGGTGTTGATATTCCCATGGAACTTCGTGGAAGAGGAACCAGAGATGTAAGGCAGCATTTGAGGTGCATTTTAGCCCTTACCCATGGTACTTCAGGCAGCAAGATTTTGTTGCTTCTGAAGAGAGGATAAAGGGGGAGTCCAAGAGACCAGGGAGATAGAAAGCATGACATGAGATTAAATGTTTTAAAAGCCCACTATACAGCAAGGGGGAGGTTGTGTTTATCTACCACTTGACCTGAATCTCAGCCAGCTGCCGTCTTGAAATACTGTTAAGTCCTCTCCCACAGGGCCTTAGCTGACCCTGTTTTGGTCCCTTGCATATGAACAGATGCTATGAGCATGCTGTCATTTGGAGCATTTAGTACTTGCTGCCTGTAGAATTTCAGATGTTTTCATAGTGAAGGCATGTGGCCATGAGCACTTCTGGTGAATGTGGGTCTCTGGCCTTGGTAGAGACAAGAGCCCTTGCTCTAGGCACTCAAAAGGAGTCCTTATCTCCCTGCTGCGAGAGACCATTTGTCACCGGCAAAATACTTGTACCAGGGAGATCATCTGTCAAGTGAGGATTTCATACCTTGGCCCAGGTTTCATAATTTGCTGCAAGGCTGAGTAATATAACCCAAGCTTACTAAGCAGCGTATGATGGTGAATGGTAACAGGATGGAGTCAACATCCAGCCAAGTGTTTAAAATGCTAAGCTGAGCCTCCCCAGAAATTGCCTGGTGACCTTCCATTCATTGGAGTCCTCCTGGGGACAGGAAATGGTGCTGTTATGGGCAACCTTCATTCATCTTTTTGGAGACTAGTTGTAAAAATTCTCTGAGGGGTTTGATAAACCCCAACGCAACCTGCCAGCACTTTGTTCTCCAGATCTGGCGTGACAGGAAGATGAAGATAAGGGGTCAGCCTGGGGGTTGCAGTCTGGGCTTTTCCTATGTTTTGAAATTTGCTCTCAATGCCTTGCTTGCACTTCTATGTGATGACAGACCAATATCAGCATGCCCAGTGCTTGGATCATTCCACCTGAATCAGACCTAGTCACATACACCCCAGGCCCTGCTGCAAGGCCATCCTGAGAGATCAAACAGGAAAACAACTCTTCCAAACTCTTTTCCTGTCCCTGGAGATGCTGCACTGCCTGTCCCACCCAGGACACTAGCTTCTTGGGGCCCTTTGGGGAGGAGTGCTCAATGATCCCAGCTACCTGAGGCAATGGTCTTAATTCCCCAAGTGTCTACCTCTTGAGGCACTTCAGCCTCAGCTCCCTCCTCTTACTGTACTGATGCACTGGGATTTCTGCAGGTATCCAAAATGGATTATAGGGAGGCAACAAGCGTGGCTGAAGGTACATGCAGACCATCTGTAGCATGTTATTAGACCTCTGTGGTGCTTTCAAAGACCTGGCCTCCAGGCTGTGCAAGCCATGGCTCCAGTCCTAGTGCCTGACTCCATTTCTCAGTGCACAGATTTCCTTCTCTAGTGGCTGTTTATTTTGCTGTGGGCAGTGCTGAGGCTATGCAAGCCACATCCTACATTAAAAAGTGGTGGGGAGATTCTCTCCAGAAAGGATTACATTGCAGTGCAGTTGTATACCCAGCAGCAAGCACTCTGGGATTTGCCGTCTGACTTCAGCAGGGTGCAGCATGTACCTCTGCTGCATGGCTGAAAGAGGTGGAGGTTGAAGCCATCCTTCCACCTTCAAACCACGCGCTGCAATCCCAGGCTCCTCGGTTCTGGTGCCCTGGGAGCACGACCAGGGTAGCGCCTGTCCCTGTTCAGGATAAAGCTGGGGAGTTTTAGGCCGCCTCCTACAACTTCCAATTTACAGCCAACCAGCCACAATTTAACTGCTCCCTTCCTAGCTGCCCTTGTGTAAGTAAGATAGCTGTCCAGATTGTCCTCTTCCAAGTAGTTTCAGCCTGTGCCCTATCTGCCAGATGGCAGCAGCCCAAGCCTCTTGTGCTAGGTTCCCCTGACAGCATGTCACTGCCTCTGGGATACACATGATGAATGAGAAGCTTATTTCCTGGCAATCTCTGAAATGTTTGCATTTTTTGCAATAGGCACAGCACTGCTTTGCTAAATGCCTCATCACTAGGCACCCTTTAAGAAAACAGATATGTTGGGCATCTACATGTTCATTCATGTGCCACTATTACTGCACATTAAGTTTAGTACTCGTATAACCAAGTATTAAATCAGTGCACAGTAATGGGTGCTACTGTGCAGTAGCATCGGTGCACGGCTTTTTAGTGACACTAACTGTGCAGTAGCCTAGTACTACTGCACAGTAGCGTAGTAGCATGGTTTTGGCCCTGCATGCTAATGTACAGTAGAATTGGGCTACTGCGCAGTTAGTGTCTCATGTAGATATGCTCATCAAATCACAGATAATAGCAGATGCTTTTCAACATTACTGTCCACCAGTGGAAGGAAACCGAGGCATTTCTCTGAAGCCTATTTCTCATCCCTTTTATTTCAATTAATTGTAAGCTACTGAAAGTCATGGGAAGAGATGCCAGGCCTCTTGCCTATAAATGACTGCAGCCTGGGGAACAAGAGCTGCCAAACCAGGGACCTGGTGGCTGCCTACAAGTACGTAAGGGGTGCACATCAGGATCTGGGGGAATATCTCATCACCAGAGTGCCCAAAGGGATAACAAGGACCAATGGTCATAAAATCCTCCGTGACCATTTTAGACTGGACATAAGGAAAAACTTCTTTACTGTCCAAGCCCCCAAGGTCTGGAATAGACTGCCTCCAGAAATGGTGCAGGCACCTACTCTGAACTCTTTCAAGAAATGTTTGGATGTTTATCTTGCTGGGATCCTTTGACCCTAGCTGACTTCCTGCCCCTGGGGAGGGGGCTGGACTCCATGATCTTCAAGGTCCCTTCCAGCCCTGATGTCTATGAATTGCCTTGGCAATCGCACTTCTCATCCTGGAGGAGCTATCTTGCCTCTCTGGGTCAAGTCCTCCGCTGTCTTGATCCAGATCCTCAGCTCTGCTAAGTTTGCTCCAGGTGGGTAAGCATATTTAAACCTGGATGCATGGCACAGCTGGAGAGTCTGATTAGGGATGGAGGGAATTCTTGGGTAGCAGAAGACCATAGTAGCAGCTCCTTGTCCCCCATCCAGGATTCACAGAGAAATTGGAGCCAGAATATCTCTGTATTTGGCCTGTCCTACAGCTGGAATGGCCCTTGTTGGCAGTCTGCCTGAGACAGCACCTGGGACTGTGGCTCAGGGCCATGATGATACAGGGGGCAAGGGCTGAGAAAAATAGAGGGCTTGAGTAAAGTAGGTTCTCTGATCAGGCTACTGGAGGCTAAAAGTGCACGTGGTGCGATACTGTTGAATGTGCGAGTCCTTTCCCTGCAGTAAGTAAATAGCTTGGTTTTAGCTGTGCTGCTTCTGAGCCCATATGCAATAGCTTGGCAAAAGGGCTTCCAAAATTCCCCCCCTCCTGTGCAAAGCCCAAGAACTGGAGTCCAGTGTTCAGCTGACTTGGCTAACTGAGCTGGCAGTGCTGCTGCTTCCTCTACAGGGTCGCTCCCCCACCTTCTTCCCCCAACCCTAATCTTCCTTCTCTCCATTTCTGCCCTCTTGGCCCCCTTGTTATGCCCCTGCCATTATCGCAAACAATGGAGAGAGTTTCAGGGTGCCTAGTGTGCCTTTCACTTAGAAGGGAAGAAGTTGCTTGAGAAGCAGCCTGCTGGTGTGGTAGATGCCAATCAGAGTCACCTGACCAGAAGGGGACCAGGGCTTGAAGTATATAAGCAAAGGGCTTGAGATGGTCAGGGAGTCTATCCCTGGGAGCCTAAGAGTGAGTAGGAGATCTTGGGTAGCAGGGCTAGAGCAAGTCCCCTGGTTAACATCTGAGCTGGGGTGAGTAACACTGATGGTTTGTGGAAGGGACTAGGGGGAGGTAAGAAGGTCCCAGCTGGCTCAGAAGGGAAGAGTGCCCAAAGAGAGATGGGCAAGACAGGGGCTGAGGGGACTCGAGGTGCGTCACAGCCACCCATGGAGCTGAACCCTATTAGAGTCGGGCACCACTGTTTCAGAACAAATCTGTTGTGATACTTGTGGCTGTGTGCCCTGTATAACCCAAGTGCCTGGAGTGCTTTCATCCCCTGGCATTCCTGCCATGAAAAAGTGTGGTCTGGTACATGGAAAACAGGGCAGCAGAGGACAGGACTCCAGCTATTTCTGGGTCTGCTGCCAGTGTGCTGCATGACTTGGATGAAGCCTGTACAAAATGTGAATCCTTTTGCTTTCATAGATTTCATAGACATTAGGGCTGGAAGGGACCTCGGAAGATCATTGAGTCTGGCCCTCTGCCCTAGGGGCAGGAAGTCAGCTGGGATCATGGGATCCCAGCAAGATAAATATCCAAATTTCTCTTGAAGGTGTTCAGAGTAGGTGCTTGAACCTCTTCTGGTGGCAGGCTATTCCAGACCTTGGGGGCTCGGAAGAATTCTTTACTGTCTTTATGTCCAGCCTGAAATGGTCATGGAGGAGTATATAACTGTTTGACCTTGTCATCTCTTGAGGCGTTCCGGTGAACAAACGTTCCCCCAGATCCTGGTGAACACCCCTGATAAACTTATAGGTGGCCACTAGATCACCCCTGAGCCTTTGCTTTTCCAGGCTGAAGAGTCCCATGGCTCTCAGCCTCTCGTCACAAAGTCTGTTTTCCTGACCTCTGATCATGCACATGGTTCTTCTCTGCACTCTCTGAAGCTTCTCCACATGCTTTCTGAATTGTGGAGCCCAAACCTGGATGCAGTACTCCAGCTGTGGCCTCACCAAGGCCGAGTACAAGGGGAGAATGACGTACTGGGATTTGCATGAGAAGCATGTATGGATGCAAGCCAGCGTTTTGGTCACTTTACTAGCCGCAGCACAACACTGAAGGCTCATGTTCATCTTGTGGTCAATCATGACCCCCAAATCCCTTCCATCTGTAATGCTAGCCAGTGTAGCACTGCTGAGACTATGAGGATGCTGCAGGTTTTTTCTCCCAAGATGGAGAACCTTGCATTTTTCAGTGTTGAACACCATCAGGTTCTCATCCGCCCATTTCCTGAGCCTGTCCAGGTCAGCCTGTATCACCCCCCTGTCCTCAGGTGTGGATGCTTTACCCCAAAGTTTGGTATCGTCGGTAAAACTTGGCCAGTCTGCTTCTAACTCCCATGTCCATATCATTAATGAAAATGTTGAACAATATTGGTCCAAGGACAGGGCCTTGAGGGACCCCACTGGTCACAGCACAACATGGCAATTTGACTTCCATCAACTACCACCCTCTGGGTCTGGCCATGGAGCCAATTCCCCAGCCAGCGGCTCATGGTGGCCCTGAGGCCACAGTTGGCCACTTTTGCCAAGAGATGGTTGTGGGATACCAGATCAAAGCCTTTTTTGAAGTTAAAATATATGACATCAATCACCTCTCCCTTGTCCAGGCGATAGGTTACCTGGGCATAAAAGGAAATAAAATTGGTCAAGCAAGACCTACTCACAACAAACCCATGCTGGCTATTCCTCAGGATGTTGCCATTGGCCAGTCTATTAAGAAGGGCCTCTTCGATAACTTTTTCTAAGACCTTCCCCGGGATAGAGGTCAGTCTGATGGGCCTGTAGTTTTCCAGATCCACTTTTCTCCCTTTCTTGGAGATAGACATGATGTTTGGCTGCCTTCCAGTCTTCAGGCACTTCACCAGAGCACCAGGAGTTGTCAAAGATCTGTGCCAGGGGCTGGGCTATGATGCTTGCCAGCTCCTTGAGTACCCTGGGGTGTAAACTGTCAGGGCCAGCTGACTTGAAGGTGTCCATCCTGTCAAGACCTTCAGGAGGTCAGCACTGCTGGCAGGTAAGGAATCTCCCTCCCTCACCTGGGCCTCCCTGTCCCATAATGGGCAGGGGCATCCCATGGGACTGATGAAAGACCAATGCACAGTACTCATTTAGTAGGTTGGCTTTTTCCTGGGTGTCAGTTGTCCCATCTGGTTTAGCAGGGGTCCAATGTTACCCTTGCTTTTTCCTCCTGCTCCCCACATATCTAAAAAAAGGACTTTTTATTATCCTTGATACTTGTAGCCAGTTGGAGTTCCATCGCAGCGCTGGCTTTCCTGATTTGCTCCCTTCAGGTCCAGCCCTTCGGTTTCCTTCTAAAACATCTGGCCTTCCTTGGGTACAAAATTCCATGGAAGTTGTAGGACTTTTTTGATTAAAACCAAGAGGACCATGTAATAATTGCTCATCTATAAGCTACCTTTTACATGCTTGCTAATGAAGGATTAACAATTTAGATCGGTACTTCTAAACATGGGGTCTCCCAAAGGCCATTACTACTTCACATAATATTCAAAATAACTTGGGGATGGCTAGTCTTGGTACAAATTTCCAAGTGTGTTTGCATGTGTTTCATTATTCTTTTATTCAAAAAGTTGAGCATGTATTCAAGAAGCAGTCAGTAATGCCTTGTGACTAAACCAATCATGTGCAACCAAATGGTGAAAGGCCAGAGCAAATGAATAGCAGTAAATAAACACAATGAAATGTGTCCATGTCAGCTGTTCAGATAATTGGGGATAACAGATACAAGGACAAATATCAAAGTGTCATCAAATTTGTTTTGCCAGGAGAAGAAAAGAGCAGGCTGAAGAAACAAGCTGCACCTACACAGGCTCACTAGTCTAACTTTTTAAATCTGACTTAAGCTGGGATTTCCATAGCAGCATGTGAGTTGTGTGTTTGAGTCCCAGGGAGGGTCCCTACCTCAGCCCACTTTGAAAAATCCTAGCCTTCAACCCTTGCTGTACCCTTGCCATCTTTCTGCTCTGAATCCCTTTTACATTTAGGCCAAGCGGGAAAGCAGAATGATGGGACCAAACTACAAAGAGCAATTTTTGGAGTCTTCCATTCTAGGTACATGTGGTCCCAGAATTAGGGTTCAGACTAAGCTAAAGTCCACTTGCAAAATTCAAAACCAAATCCACCTGGGATCTTCACTTTCATGCTGGCTGTGTCCTGGAAGTGATAAAAGATGGAGATTGTACTGTTGTGTGCTGTCTCATCTTGCTTCCAGCCAATCTGCAAACATGAAGTAGGAATCTTATGGACAGCTGAGTAAGTAAGCCATGGCTTTTGGCTGCTTTGGAGTTTCTCCTCCCTGGTTAATTTGGATGTGGGTGTGCTACACCTGGCCACATCTGGCTTCAGGGTCCTGGGGTCTCGCACAGCTTTGGCCAACCTCCCAGTCCCTAAGGCTGGGGCCACCTCTGTGGAGCGCTTTCCCCCTGTGCCGGAGTACGTAGTCTAACTATTTACATAGTTTATTATTTACAAAACAGGCACCATATGAATGAAATCAATAGTAGAACAGGATATCAATAATCTAATTGTTCATTGATGCCTTTGACTAAAACAGTAGCCAAATTGAATCAAGTACAACTCCCTGGTGTGAACCTTGAGACTCCAGTGCGTTTCAGCAGGAGCACGCTGCCCTGATCTCTGGTAGAGCTGGTGTGGGAAAGAGCGGCTCCCCTTTACCCCAGCTCTGTGGTATCTGCAAAGAAATGCACACTGCTTCCTCTCGCCAAAACCACCTTTCTCCATATCTCAGACAAGGCCCCTTGTGCTAATGACTGAAACAGCCCTGGGTTTATCACCCAACCAGGCCCAAGCTAGCTCTTGGGAAGGCTCTGGGGAGAGTTAACTAACTCAGCACCCTGTCCTCCTAGGCACATCTACAGTACCACCCTTTTCCCTCCACACGAGCCCTTCTGCCTCACAGAGGGGGGGAAAAGGATACCAAGTTGTCTTCTCCCCATCACTAAGGACAGGTTCACTTCACAGGCAGGCTGCAGGGCGGTTCCTCCCCAAGCTCTGGGGCGCCTTCCCTTCTCTGAGTCTGGCTGAGTTCCCTCTCCTCTCCTGCCTCAGGAGCCAAGCAAAAACATGCAGATGCTTTTGCAAGCAACAACTTTCTGCGCCTTCCTGCTGCAAATCCAGCAGCAGCTATAGCATTAGTTAATTTTTTTTTGTGTGAAAATACATCTGCAAGCCATTGGTTTCAAAAGAATGAAATGCAGAGGTGAGGCTATAAAATTTGTTCATGTATGTCCCTCCTGAGTGAGATGAAAACTTATTTGAAGACGGCTAAACAGATTTGTGAAATTTATAAGTAATTTATTGCCTACTTTTGCAGCATGCATTGTTGAAACTCTGAGAAAATACCTTGGACTTGAGAGAACAAATTTAGCCTTGATTGTAGCAGACGTAATGCCATTGACTTCAGAGAAGATGCAACAAGGCTGAATTCACCTTGACAAGTGTGCGAGTTCCTGTCTAATTGAACCTGGCTACCCGTATAACTTGAGCTTTCTTCCCAGGTTTAACTCCGAGGTTGACCTGGCACTGCTAGTGAAACGCTAACAGGTTCATTTTCAGAAATGCTGCATTGACAAAGTTGGCCCCAAACCTGTAATTGTTTAATGGATTAGGGAAGCTGACTGACAAGAGAAGTATCCAGATTTAGCAGAGAGAAAGCTGAGACTACAAGAGTCAGTGCAGAGCCAGGGACTAGAAAGGGATGAGAGCTAGCAGTAGCAGGAATAGAAAAGGGATGGACTGAGCACCTCTACATGAGATGTCTACTGTGCAGTTGACTAATTAACTGATTAATTATGGTGCACAAAACAAATACACTCTGCAGTAGGTTAGGACTTGTAAATACGAGTCATAATCTGCTCTGGATTTTTATTCCTTTTATTGCATGGTAGCGCAAGTATAGATGCTACCCTGACCCCTGGCATCCCCTGCCAGCCTGGGCTGCTCTGTGCTGCACATGAATAAACTCTAGAGCAAAATACTTCAGAGTTGGGGAGTGTTAGGGGGGGAAGAGGTTGGGGTTTGTTTGCGGGGGGGGGGGGGGGGTGGGGTTGCTCCTGAGCACGTATTAAAATGGTGCACCTGGGAGCAAAAAACTGGAGCAGTACGCTCCGGAGTTTGTGTGCATTAATCACATGTGTAGATGTGCCCATTGGGGATTTGGTAATTGGGGTTGGGGATGTGGAGGCCTAGATTTAAAAGGAACTAATTACAGGGTTGGACAACGAGCAAAGTCAATTTTCTGGGTACAGAGAAGTAATTTGGCCATTTTCATGAAGGTCCCTTTAAGCCAGGCTGGCAGTATAATGGGGTCTAAAAGCAGATTATTTGCTTCCACTTCATTAAGTAGTCTAATTTATATTGGGGTAGTGTCTACAAGCCACAGTCATGGGCCTGGGCTCCACTGTGTGAGGCTGTGCGAGAACAGAACTGGAAGGTAGCCTCTGCTCCTAATGTCTGCCAGCCAAAGGCATCTTTGTACTGCCAGGGTTGTGTGAAGGTGGAATTGAGAGTCCGGTTCAAGCACGGGCCTCAGAGCCAGAATGTCCACGTTCTCTACCCTGCTCTGCCACTGAGACAGTTGTGCCTCATATCACCACCAGCCTTGAGGAGGGCTGTTGTTTTTAATCATTGTTGCAAAGGGTTCTGGCTGAAAGTGCTATGCAAGTGCAAAGAATTGCTCCTAGCAGAGCAAATCGGGCATCCCCTCTATGCTATTTTGCCCTGGAGATTGTTGGTTAAATAGCCAGATTCTATTGAAGTTGGAGAGGTTGATGGGTGTCCATGTGTAGAAAGACATGGCCATAGCAGCACAGATCCTCTAGATAAGGAAGAAGCCCTGGCATAAGATACACTAATGGCTTGAAGTTTATTTTTAAATGCTTTTTTATTGCATTTTGTGCTTGCAGGAGAAATACCAGTGCATTCTCATTGCATGAAGCTGAGCAATAGCCCTAATGACAGAATTCTACCTCTGTGGGGTGAGGGGGATGTCAGGGGAGGGGACTCAGCTGCTTCTTCCAATAAGGTGAAGGCTTCTGCAGCTGTGATCACCCTGCAGCAAGGGTGGGAAATGCACCGGCACAGGGGCCAGCTCATACCAGGTTTGGCAAGACTTACCCACTTGAGGAATTAAAAAGTTGTTGGGATTGGCATTAAATTGGTTGCACCGTGTAGCTGCACTCAGTCCCATGAAGCCATATGCCTGCTGCTTTAGTGAAAACCTGAGACCCTGCCCAAGTTATTTTAAAGGTTTCTGAAGGAGGGCATGGCTCAACTGAATAAACTGCAGTGGCTGGAGGTGTGAAACCAATGGTGTTTCATGAGTAACTCCCCTAATTTCAGGATGTTCCTGGGTTTCTCTGGAGCCTTACATGGTGAGGTGATGCCTTGACAGGGCTTCTGCCTCCATCTTTTGAAATGTCACACTCATCCTGGGTGTTTCTTTGCTTGGTTCAAATGAATCGCTCCTCTTTGAACGGCACCTCTAGGGCTTCAGGAAGGGGAAAGCTCCAGACAGATGTTAACTCATTTATTCCATTAATGCCAAAGCCCAATGGGAAGCAGACAGTCTTGGGTTGAAATAAACAAGAAAACAGGATTTTCTTCAATAGAAAGATGGCCTTTGACTTCAGTGGAAGCTGGACCGAGCAGTGACCTAAGGTTCACTAAATGAAAGTGAAAGGGCTTCTCACAGTGGCGTTTCCTACAGCCCTTCACCAGTTGAGAAATGGGCTGATGACCTGAGTAATTATAGACCTGTCAACCTGGCATTGATCCTGGGCAAAATTGATGGAACGCCTGACATGGGAATTGATTAAGCCAGTATTAGAGGGTAGCATAATTAATGCCTATCAACAGTTTTATGGAAACCAGAGCTTGTCAAGCTATTCTTTTTTTCCCTTTGAGATCGTGTGTTTAGTTGCTGCTGTGGATTTCTGTAAGGCTTTTGACTGGACACCACACGGTGTTTTGATCAAGAACCCAGAACAATACAAAATCAACCTGGCAACCAGTATGGGGATTAAACACTAGCTAACTGATTCAGCAAGTGAATGTAAATGGAGAAATCTCATTGATCAGATGTGTTTTCTTGTGGGGTCCTGCAGGAAATCCACTCTTGGCTCTACCCAGTTTAGCTCTTGTATCTGTGACCCTGAAAGAAAAGATAAAATCATTAATGCTAACACTTGTATGTGACATAAAGAGTGGGGAGGGGGGGAGGGGAGGGCAGGAAAATAATGAAGAAGACCAGTCAATGATCTAGACTGTAGAGCTTGGTCTGTAAGGCAGATGCAAGATGCTATGGATTGTAGTACAACCAAATAGTCATGCATCTTTGAACAAAGATAGCCAGCACTAGACATTTTTAAAAAAGCCCAGATGCTTTACTCATTCAAACAGGAATTAATTTGGAAAAGTCCCATGCCCTGTACTATGCAGGATATCAAGGTAATTTACAGTTATCCCCTTCTGGCATGCTAATTTATAAATGAAGAGAGGTCATGATGAATTCTGAGGTCTTGACTGAACACCCAGAAGGGTGAGAACATTGCCAGAATTTAGTAACGCTTGGTGGAAGAGCTGGACTGACATAAAGCAACATAGGTCATGGTTACAGAACCAGTGATATAGGAGGGAGGAAGAAAGATACTGGTTTCTGTCCTATGGTCTGGAAAGAAGACACCTGCTGGTTCTTATGAGTTCTTCATTAGGTCTCCACACTCCACGAGTGCTCTCAGAACAACCACTTCTCATGGGATACCTCCCAAGCATATCAGGATACAAACTCTCTCCTCTCCAGAATACCTAGTTCCCTAAGCTGTCTCCCTGAGGCATGAGTCACATTCCTTTGTGGTCCTTCAGTCTTGACTGGCCTGTCTGTGAGGCCCGACCTTAGATTGGCCTTCTCCCAGAAGCCTCTTGACACCCTGAAGGGGGTTCAGATTCGCGGAACCCAGAGACTATGAGGTCAGGACCTAATGCGTCTGCTGTAGTTTGCTGATGAGTAAAGAAAAAAAGGGAACTGCCCTAGACCGGCCAGCACGCCTGGAAAATTCCAGGCTTAGTGGAGTGCAAAGATAGCAATTTGAATTTGGAAAATACCAGCTTGCAAAATGAGATAATGTCTTGGCTTTAATCCCAGAAAAGGTAGTGAGGCTTAAAGTGAACCCCCCTTTTTTGGGGGAGATAATTGGTGGGAGGAAAGGTATATAAAGTGAAAGCACTAGGTCCCGGGTGGAACTACTTCAGCCTTGTCCTCCCTGAGGATCTGATTAGAGGAGACAGTCTTGCCACCCTGGATGCAGGGTGGGGTTCCCGAGACCTATCGGGTAATAACAGGGGATAGGAGTGCCTTTTCTTCAGCTTGATGTGCTTGCAGCTCAGAGGCTTGTTATAATATTTTCTGTATGTATCATTGATTTTTCTTTGCAATAAAGAGTGACATTTGGGTTTTACCTGGTGTGTGACTTGTGGGTTACTCACCTACCCTTTACTGGGAAGAGAGGGAGCCCCTAACAAGCGGTGGAGAATGCGGGCATAAGAGACCCTTCCTTGGAACGGCCTGGCCAGCTGTGTCAGAGGAGCAGTGGACATGTTCACATGCCAGGGAAAAACCATGAGTCTCTCTGAACTTAGTAAGAAAGTACATCCATGGTCCCCCTCTGGAATCAGGGACCTCAGGTGGAGGAAGTTTTTGCCCAATGACAGGCAGGCAGAAAACCGGGGAAGATGGCGTTACTAGAAGGTACCGTCTCTTTGTTGTTGGAAATGGTGGGAACTTTGCCCTTGGAGGATCCAAAGATGGAGGAGGGGCAAGGAGTAGCGGCGATTGATCTGGTCGGGGATCAGAATGACCAGCCTACCCCCTCCTCTTCAGGAACAAAAGTGGAGACAATTCCACCAGAGAAGTCAGAGCTAAGTGCAGTTATGAGATCTAGGGTACACCAGATGCCAGATGTGGGGCCTGCAGGACAAGAGTGGGAGGTGATTCCTTAGAAGCCAACAGACCTCCAGACTGAATTGACAGGCTGGATAAAAGACGCTGAAGAGACCTGGGACATGTGAGCTAGTAAGGTGGTGTCCCAAGAGTTAGACAAATTTTTCACTCCTAGAGAATCGGCAGCAGCAATAGCAAAGATCTTCCCAGGGTAGTGGTACAAGTCAGCCCAGGCCTCTTCCATAATAAATCCCAGGCTGATGGGACATTTTGCCTACCAAATAATAGGAATAGTGTTAAAATCATTGGATGCCTGGGAGTTATCCAAGGATCGATATGCCAGAGAAACTAAGTGGGTAAATGGGGGGGGGGGGGGGCAACAAGTAAGTGGGGGTGCGTTCATCGAAGCAGCATTGTATGACCAGTTAAACACTGACCCCCTGTGGGTCCTAGGCACTGGAACCGTACGCGGAAAACACCCTCCGCAAGGGGACAGGCCCCTTGCAGAGTCTTCTAATGCAACAATACGGTACTTGAATGAACCATTCCCTAAAAGATGTTATAAGGAGGTTACAGACTTTGATTAATTTGACCGAGGGAAAACCCAAAGTTGAAACGATAATAAAAGGAATGTCGGCAGAGGTAAAAAAAAAAATTCCACGCCGACAACTTTGAATTGAGCTAAGGAAGGCTGGGCTCCCCCTGAAGCAAATTAATGGGAAACCCACCAGTGAGTTATACAGGCTTTGAAAAGAGACCTTGGGGAGAAGGATAGAGACTGTTGTGCAATTGTGACTACCCTCAGCTCCCCCTGCTGCTGAGCCCAATACTCCAACCAAGCCCTACCCTGGTCTGAAGAGCCTGCACCTAGACTAGGGGGGTCCCTGGAAGGGGAGGTGAGGGACACCCCCTCCCTTGCTTTCCATTAAGCAAGTCCCTAAGCTGTCTCCCTTTCCCTGAGACACGAGTCATATCCCTTTGTGGTTCTTCAGTCTTGACTGGCCATCCCAGTGCGCAGTCCAGACTGCAGCCCTGCTGCGACTGCTGTCTGCTCAGCTGAGCTTCCAAGCTTATCTGCATGCTTAACTGCTGTGAAATTGGGATGTTGCTTGCAAACTCTTTTCTCCCATGAGACACTCATCTTCCAGATGAACACTTCTCTGATGAAGCCTCCATTACCCAATACATGTCCTATGTAAAACACCAACCAAGGATCCCAGCCTGTGAGGCCTGTCCCTTCTTTGAGGACAGAACTGGGAATTCTCTTGCCCACTAACCAAATCGCTGGTGATCCCAACCCTTCCCAGGCCTCACTCAGCACTTCCTAAGTTCAGGCCTGCAGAGAGTAGCTATATTTAATGTTTATTGCCTCTCCTTGTTGTAGTTGATTGCAAACATGCCATCAAACTGTAAACCTATGAGAATACAGTTGCTTCTCAGTGATATAGGGGGTCGCAATCTATTTTCTGCTGTTATTTCTTACAACTCATGAAGTTGATAAAAGACACTAATTTTTTTTTTTTTTTCTTGAATTGAGCTGACCTGGAAAGGCTGAGGGAAATATTATCCTAAGACAATAGGGCAAGAAAATGCATAGAGAGCACGTGCAGTGAAAGAGACACTGAGCACGTGGGCATCCAGAGCTCCATCCATGGTGCATGCTGGATAAACCGCACACAGGTGTGAGCTGAAGACCCTGATATGCATCTTCCCTAAATACGTTTGTGATTCCTTTAAGGGCTGCCATCTATACTCTCCACCAACTGGTCTGAAATCTTTCTCCTTCATACTTCTTGTCTATATCCCATTCTGCTGCCCGCAGCAGAGTACCCAGCCAGTCATGGCCAGTGTGGGTGACAACTGAGGACACATGATTCCCTACCCTACCTTTTTTTTTCTTTTGTAAATAAATCAAAAAGATCTATTTATCGACTTAGTGAGATTTCCATAACAGTTCAGTGCTGGGTTTCTTTGAAAATCTGCCCCATGGCAGCAATGCAGAAGTAACCTTCGCTTACGTTTCCATACCAGGTTACTGTTCCTAATGAAATAACTTTGTTCTTTCCTGCATGGCTCTTGTCTGACTTGTGCACCTGTTCTTTGTATGAAAATCAGAGGATTTCCTGTGTGGAAGTCGCATTGCACTGTGGTTCCTAATTCACTCCAGTCGGTAGGTGGATCCCAGAACATTGTAAAAGGGGATGCGGGAGCTGTGACTGGTGCCACAAGGCTAACTTCATCCCCTAATCCTAGCTGCTGCCCCCCACTCCCACCCCACCAAAGTGGACAGACCACACTGTGGGAGCAGCAGCCAGGGAGTTTGAATCCCCGTGTCAGCAAAGAACCCACACCCCCCGTTTGGCACACCACCTCTTCCCTTCCCTTCCTTTTCGTGGCACTGCCTCTCCTTCCTGTTCCCCACCATCCTGTCCACTGCTGCTGGGGGTGGAGAGAGCTCCAGAGCTGCTCCTATCCCACTCCAGCCAGGCTGTAGCAGGAGCCATGGACAGTAGCGGTCGTGTGTGGCACAGGCATTCCCCAGGGACAAGAAGTGGTGGTGCAAGGTGCACGACCACTGCTTGTCCTCAGGGAACCAAGCATCTGTGCACATCTGGATGCACCCTCTGTGTCCAGCAGCTTTTATAGCACCGTGCCCTTTCACTATATCTGAGGAGCACATGGACAGATGTTGGGTGTATGATTCGGTAGCAACAGAAAAACTGAAATCAGAAGAGGTCTCTCCCTCTCCTCTGCTATAATCCTGTTGTGCATCTCACGCTTCTTTTGGACTCGGCATCCTGACAAACAGAAAAGGAATGTGTTGAAATCCTACAAGCTGGCCCACCCACTCCAGATCCCTCCCCTAGCTGGTTGAAATGCTGGTCTCTTTCTCCGTTGCCATAGGAACAGACGAAGGCCTGTAAAGCATCGCAGTGGGGTGCACGTCGAGGTCACACACTAGAGCAGGCGACCATTTTATAGTGATAATAAATTCAGGGAATTGGGAATTTGGCCAAGGCAAGAAACAAAAAAAACTTCGTGGGCAGGCGGAATGGAGATAAATGAGCAAAACTCATTTCACAAAAAGCGACTGAACATGGCACCATGTAGATGAAATCAGGGAAACATCATGTCTACTCCCTGAAGGGTGATGGTAGGAAACCTGAGCCAGGACCTAATAGTGCCTTTGGGGCCATTATGTGTCAAAGGTGACTTCCAGGATTAAATTATATTGAGGTGGAGGATTGGTTTCAAAGCTACTGGTTAGCGTGGCTGGAAACTGGAGGGCATAGGGGCATGTGCAGGCCAAACAAAAACGACCTTTGTAAATGAAGAAGCACCCCCCCACCTTAAAGTACATTGCAAAGGTGCAAAATAAATCACCCTCCTTAATGGGTCAGGGAATGGAGACAGCGAGCCAGAGTCTCAGCTGGTGTAAGATGACATAGTTTTGCCGGAGACAAGGGTGAGCCACAAGCTGACGTATGCTACATGAAGTTGTGGCCCAGCATCACAACCAGGAGAGCCATGTGCTGCCAGCGCTGCTGCTCCTGAAGACTGGGGAATGCTGCTTATTTCAGTCAACGGTGGCTTGAGTGTTAAGATCGGGGAACACAACCTTTCAGTCCTGTGGGCCGGATGAGTGGCACAAGGCCTGGCTGTGGGCTGGATCCCTTGTGGGGATGGCGCGAGGGGTTAGGTCTCATGCTACCTTGCCCAGCCCCATGTGTTAGGATCTGACCCAGTGCCACCTGGCTCTGAGCACCCAATCTAGCATGTAGAGCTCTCCAGGGGTCCAGAAAATTGGCAGCAGGGGAGTAGCAATTAATGCTGTCACTTTTCCCCTGCTGTCACATTTCTGGATCCATGTGGACCCCCCGGGCCAAATGATATCACTGCAGACTGGATCTGGTCTGCGGTCTGAGGGTTGAGCACCCTTAGTTTAGATCCATTGGGTTTTTGTGTCTCGGTTAAGCCCTGGCTGTGGTTGCTCCACACAGCTGTGCTGTTGAAATGCTACCGGCACCATGTTGGAAGAAAGCTGACTTCAAAGATTCATGCCTTGAGTCCTCCTGCTAGAGTTGAGCACTTCCCCATTTCAGCCTGGAAACAGCATCGTGCTACTTTGCTAACTAATCACAGCTCACTGAAGCAGCTCTAACTTCAAGTGTCATGGCACATCATTTTTAGCCCCCTTAATAAGATCAGGAGCCACATCCAAAGTTGTGGGCTGTGAGCAATGAGTCACAGTTACCTGAGTGACATGATAGCGGGATGTGTTGAAGCCTATTGAGTCATTTCTTTATTACTTTGACAGCCTCATAAGCAAACTTGAGGACGTCCTGGCTATGTAGTGGGAGAGGAATAAAGTCTGCCCAGTTGGGATAGTTACAGAGGGAAATGGTGGTGTCCAATGGGAATCTCTGTCTAGGAAATACTGTGAAACTCCCTGTCATTCGTAGTCTAGTCTAGTGTATTCCAGAAGCAGGGTCGCGTTAATGTGCCTTAAAGGAGGAAGGGCCTTCCTGCCAACAGTGACTTGAGATTTCACTCCCTGTCTAATCTATCAGAGATAAAGATATCTCCACCCTGCCCATCTGAATTCTGCTCAAGATCTCAAGGATAAAGCAATAGTACTGACTTCATGGTGTCTTTGAAGAGACATTTTGAGGTTTTTATGACAAAGGCAGTGCTGCAGAAGAAGCCTAGTTTTCAGCAGTATAAGACCCTAATAGTGCCAAAATCTACTCACTGAGAGTGCGACTGAAGCCAGGGGAGCTCCATGTGAGCCGATACCTTTCCATGACTACTACAACTACTACTTCTCATATCCTTGTCATAAACTAGACATTTTTTCCAGAATTGTGCACAAGCAATGGCTCTTTTCTTCATACAAGTCTCACCGAGGAATTGGCAAACAAGCAGGTGCTCCATAGTCTGCACTTCACTGTAGTCGCACGTATTGGTGTCATTTGAGTAGCCCCATTTGATCATATGTGTTTTTGATCTTCCAGTTTACATGCACAGACAGTTCAGACATTGCCATGTTTTCCAGTCTGTATCGGCCCCCTGCAAAGGTCCTCCTAAAGTCCCAGGTCCATTTGAGGGCATTTGATTGCACGTGATCTTTCCTTCCAAAACTTCAGTTGTGCCCTGTAAGCCATCAAGTCGAAGGGTGCAACACTGGTCACAAAACTCTTTGGCACTTTGAGCTGTTTGGTTACTTCTGTGGGGATGCCTGGGGTCTCCCATCTGCCATGATCTTTCTTTTTGGCCTGCTACCTTTCTTCTCGTATCGGGTGGTGCAATGCCGACCAGTAAATACAAGCTATCCTTTGGTGTTGGCTTTAGACATCCTGTTATTTCACAACAGCTGTCATTTACACGTGGGTTTACTGTCCGTGATTGGTACCTTAGACTGTTTCTAAACTCAAGATCATAGTGAATTTTCCCTTCCCATTGTCACCGTGTGAGGGAAGGGAGCTAGGCTGCCTGTGAGAGTTCATTCGGATTATGCCTTGCTGATGTCTGAGAGTTTTGTCACTAATGTCAGTAGATGGAGGATCGGGATCTACCAAGAGAACATACTACCAGGGTATATGGCACTGTATGTTGCAGTAGGTATGGTTCTGTATTGATAATTAAGTCCACAAAGCAGCTGATTATGCCTTCTATTGGAACAGGGGACCAAGTCTCAAGCATCAGCAAAACCCGTTCACTTTATTGGTTTAATAATACCATATTTCTAATAGAGGCAGGTTGGTAGATCAGTCTAAAATGAAGGTGAGCTGCAGCCCAAGTCTTTCAGTGAGAGCCGTGACTTTGCCACAAATTTTGAAATAAAGTGTGTGTGTGGATGATAAAGCCTTGGTTGGGATGATCTAGCTGGACTGAGCAGGGAGTTGGACTCCAGCCCTAATTTTCTATGATTCTTTGTTTCTCTCCAGCCTCCCCAACCCCCAACAACTTCTGAGACTTGAGAGGAAATTTGCACCTTGACAAGCCATTGGCTTGTGGAGGCAGGATTCCTCACACTGGTTTAATCCCCTCATTATGCTGAACAAGTTGGAGTTATTTTGAGGAGAGCTAATAGGTACCAATTTACACCTCTTGGCAGTGCAAGGTCTGCACTTAGCCCTAGTGCTTGTTTATCAGAGGCAGATTTGGCTGATTTTTAATGAAAGGAATGGTCACTAGGGACATGGGGCATCTGCCAGGGGTGCTTCCTGTTTGCAGTTTTCTTCCCAATTCCTCCTGGCTTGGTTTGGTTAACCAGGCAGTTGTAGTAACTAAGAGACCCGAGCTGTAGCTGGGGTTCATTATAGATGGGCATGGGAACTCACTCTAGCTCCATCTCATCCACGTCCCCTCTCCCCTGTTAGTGTTCATAACCATTTTAAGCAAGAAGGAACAATTTCAGAGGTTTCTCCCTCTGAGGGGCTAAGTCAGGTAAAGTCACTGAGCTGGGACCCAGTGTCTACCAAGAAAGAGAGCTCCTCCTTTTAATGAGCCACTTAGTCATTACTATGATGCAGCACATGGAAACAACGGGCCTGATTCTTCAGCTGCCCACAATCGTATCATTGAGATCCACATCCAAAGCAAATGGAGCTGCCACGACCACTTTTGGGTGAGCCTGGGAAAATTCAGGATCCATTTGTCCTTCTGCCTGCCAACCTGAATCTGCACTTGGATTCTGCCACCCTCTCTGGGAATGGCTTTGCCCAGACCCATTTGTGCTCAGAGCATGAGATGCATAGATATTTATCTCTCTAAAAGAGAAGACGGGCAAGGACACAGCTTGCTTCCCCATGCTTTGCTGTCACCTGAGGACATTGTACCACACTCTTGTTACAGGAGTGAGTTTGAGTCTTGCTCTAGACTGTGGACACCTGGTCCTTTGGGCTGAGGGGGACTGAAAGTGGCTGGATGTGATGCCAGCTCCATCACTCCCTCATGTGCCATTGGCTACACAAACGAGTGAGCCTATGACATGCTAATCCCATGGGGCTGTAGGCATAAGGGGACCCTAAACCTCTTGATCTATGATCTATAGCCCCTTCCCAGGACTCAGGCCCTTAGAATGGTGGTCACTTCTAAAACTAAGGTCAGTGGGCTCTGGAACAGGACTGAGTGGGTTTGTATCCTGTGAAGCCTGCTACTGGCAAGCTGTGTAGGGAAGGTGTTGCAGGGAGAGCTGTGCATAGTACCCAGCAGGCTAAAGTACATTACATAGATTGTTATCAAAAGAAGTATTGATGTAGCTTTTGGACGGGTTTTTTGACATCCCTAGAGTTGGTGAGTTAGAATAAAACAACTGCTAGAGGAGGAATAGGCCCTTGCCGTTCACATAACATGGGCAAAAACAAATCTCACTCCCAGTGCTTTTTGCAGATGCAGAGCATCCAATGGACAGCTCTGGAGATGGCATTCGTACTCCCATAATGCAGGTGCAGTGTGGGCAGCTTCCCCCACCACTCCTCACTGCTAGTGTGTTTTCTCCTCTGGAGGAGAATCGTCATATGTAGTCCATAGCTCTTACAGAGTTTTACCAAGGAACACAATGTCATTTATCCCAGGTCTACAAAGCGGGGAAATGACCAGCACAATTTGACTTGTTTCAAAGCTATCCCATTCCGTTGTGCTGGTCAACACTGCCTCTCTCCTAGTGCTGAGATGGGCCCATCTGTGCCTGCAAGTGCCAGGGCTGGTTTTGTGCATTTTTGTGATGGGGTCCCCACTAGTGGGACATGGGCTGAAACTAAAGGTCCATTTCACCCTGAGGTGCCATCAGGCACCTCTGGGTCGCTACATGCTTGGGAGCAATTCCTGATGTCTTTCCTTTGTATTCAATCCTTTCTTGAGGAAGCTACCTTTGAACTGGATCCAAATGAGAGACAAATCTTGAGCCAGATAGATTTGGTTTCAAATTCTCCCTGTGCCTACCAACAGCTGGGATTGTCTGATCAAGGATTTTGGTTCAAACTTCTCTGAATTCCATCCAACAACCAAGGGGCAATTGTAATACTTGTAATACTTCATAGTCCATCACTGGTTCTCTTGAGCCATATAGCCTTGGTTTCCTCCCAAAGCTGCTTGGTCTTCTTGCATAGCAGCTGGCATTCCTCTGAACACCAAAAATAAAATAAAATAAAAAGGAATGAAGTAAAATGAAATCTGCTGGCTGAGATGTCTTCCTTCCCATCGTCCTCTGTGACCCAGTTGTGGTGCATGTCATGATTATAAATAGCAGCGCTGGGTAGTAAATCTTCAGCTAATCTTCAGTCCCTTGGGGGAACGCCTTCCTGACTGCACACAGCTGACAGAACACAGTAAGTTCAACCACTTGAATTTCATATCTAAGGACAGGAAAGGATTGAAGGCAATTTCTTTGGAACTAGGAAGGAAGAAGACAAGTACTGAGATAAGGGAGAAGAGACAGTCCCAGGCTCTTTGGTCTCCTTCACCATCAGTGCTGGTGAACAGAATGATGAATATTTGAGAACTGTTCTTTGAGGAGCACTGTTCATTGTGCTCCACCCCTGAGGTGGTTGGCTCCAAAGCCACATCAAGTCTATGAGATTTGAGATGGTGAGAAAGCCATTTCTTTGGTTCTTTTAATGACTGTAATAAGATGTGGAAGCCACTTGCAAACAGTTGTCTCCTTTGCTCCCATCACTATTTACTTAAAATCCACGACAGCCCTCTAAGGTCAACAATACATGTTATACTGCTTCCATAAATGAGGAAATTGAGATGTAGGGAAATTGAGGCCTAAAGTTTGAGAAGTTTCTTGCTCATTTTGGATCCCTGTTTCTGTGCTTGTCTTGAAATACCTGGAGCCTGTTCTGTAACGCTGCTATCCACCCGCCAGGCAGCTCTGAACATCAGGTCCTCAGCACCTGAC
Source organism: Caiman crocodilus (assembly GCA_030014935.1). Classification (NCBI taxonomy): domain Eukaryota; kingdom Metazoa; phylum Chordata; order Crocodylia; family Alligatoridae; genus Caiman; species Caiman crocodilus. The sequence continues at coordinate 13,689,263 of JAGPOW010002173.1, forward strand.
ATCTGGTGTCTGAAAAGCTGAGATAGTCCAACTCAGTGGCTACCCTGGACAGACTGTGGGAAGCCAGCTCCAGGGATCCTGAGTTGAACTCTCACTGCCAGAAACTCTGTGCCTAAGTTCTCTGGAAGATGCAAAGAAATGCACTATAAAAGGTCACTAGCCCAAATGCACTTCCATCCTCCATTTCAGGAAACCCAAGGGAACTTCCTGGTATGCTTCATGGACCGGCCCTGTTCACAGGCTGCATAACTCCCTCCCTGCTAGCATGCAATCTCTGGGGCCTGATTCAGAGTTGCCCTATGTTCTCTTTCTACAAAGTTGCCTGGTGGTCCTTTTCCCCACAGCTATGGGCTATAGTTGTTGCTAATATGGGTGCACAGAAGCTACACAGGCTCCTCAGAGAATGCTTTGGGTACAGAAGTCACACACTTCCCTCCAGTCCCCCCAAGACCCTGCATTGCCTGGCTGCCGCAAAGGGTGAAGGGGACTTGGGTACCCAGCTGTAACCTTAATGAACGTCAGTGTCCAAATAGGCCCATGACAGTCGCAGAACCCTCTGCGTCGGCACAGGGACAGAGGGGAAACGTGGGTGTAGCATCTCCAGGGATGGAGTTACTAGGTCCATTGAATCAGCGGTTTGTGTGTGTCATTCCTCTGACCTAAAGGGATGCCTATCCTGCCTGTAGGATGGAGTAGCAATCTCTGACCCATGATTATCAAATCATGTGTCCAATGGAGCAATGGAGGTGAATTAGCTATTTGCTGAGGGCTCAGTGGTTGGAAGTCCTGCCTGAATGCCTGGGATCCTGCCTTCTAGTTTCTGCTGAACTAGGGAGTTGGGAAGAAACACTTGTTGTGTTTATAGCTCAAGCCAGCTACTGGAAAAGTTGGGGTACAAGGCAGGGCCAGACTGCATGACCTTTGACAAGCTGAGCCTGCTTTAGGGACTATGTTATCAATCAAAAATCTGATTCTCCTTTAAGTGACACTGGTGTAAGGGAGAGAGGAGTTGGGCCTTGCACCTCTTTGTCATACCCATGTAGTGGAGAGCTGGTCATATCCCATGACTCTCTCCCCTCAAAGGCCTAGGTCCTCCCATTTAGTGCCACTTAAAAGAGTTAGGTCATTAAGTGGCTGCAGGTAGGAACAGGGAATCAAGAGCACTTGGTCACATTATGCATCAGCGAATCTTCAGGCTCGGCTTTTTGTAGGTCCCTCTTCACTAAGACAAGTGGAAGGAGGAGGCTGATTTAAGAAAGTGGATGTTAAGCCCTGTGGAGAGGGTCTGAAGTATTGTGCCACAGCAGCTGTGGATGGCCTGGGGGCATTCTTGCTAATGCAGGTCAGTGTGACACCTGTGGGGACACTACACGTCTTAAGTCTTCCAGGACTGATGCTGAGGCTAGAAGTGGAAATGAAGAGCTCTTGAGACCTCTCCATATGCAGGTGTTTGCTGCCCTCTCCCTCAGGAATTTACCTTCCAATGTACTTAACTTCCATAAAAAGTACAGTACTCAAACCACCACTCTCTCGCAACGTAGGAAGCCAAATAGGGTTTCTGTTTTGACATGATAGATGTAAATTTCCACTGATTTCAGTGGACCTTGGATCAGTCCCCAAATGAAAAGCAAATGGACTGAAAAAAGGAGCAGAGAAGTGGAGCAAAAGAAGCGCCAAAACCTAAGCGATCTAGTAACATTAGAGCGTACAGACCTTTGGTACCCAGATGCAAGCACATTAGAGTAAGGAGAAAGCATTCTGGGCTGAAAGTATTCATTTGTGGAGTAAACTTCTCAAAGAGATCAAATTCAGCCAGATTTGATCACGCTTCAGGAGGAGCAGCCAACTGCTCCACCTTGGCTAAGTGCTTCCTCCATAAACATCAGGATGATGAGAATGATTAAAAGATAAAAAGCCTATTCCACACGTACAACCTGTGCTGACAGAGAAAGGCAGAATGCCCCACATGGATCACCCTGGGCATATCAGATTTACCTGGAGAACATTAGACCCTATTTGTAATGGGAGCTGTA
>JAGPOW010002173.1:13691395-13707049 GCA_030014935.1 Caiman crocodilus
TATCAGATTTACCTGGAGAACATTAGACCCTATTTGTAATGGGAGCTGTAAAAAATCACTGGCTGTAGAGCAGGGCAAAATATTCGTAATTAATGGACTGGATTTTGGTTTTTGTTTTGTTTTTTGCCTCCAGTGAAATTTCCCTATTTCCATGTTCACAAAGCTTCTGAAATATTTAAGCAACGTAATAGTGGGTTGTTGGGGTTTTTTTTTTTTTCATTTCCTGGAAATCTACAAAACCCCATAAAGTTTGGCTGGCAAAATCTGACTGAAGAAAATGCCCTCCCCCTCCAAAAAGCCACATCTTGGAGTGGAGCAGATACACTTGTGGCACAGCCAACAACTTATCGGCACGAGTGCTAATGTCTGGCTTTAAAAACTCTGGGCACTTACAGAGCATTGGATGAAATTCATGCCCATTGCCTGGCCTTTAAGGATCAGTGGCACTTGCCTGTTTCAGTTATAGGGGGAAATCAGTACCAGCTTGGGTGACCTGTCCCAGATTGTACAACACATCCGAGTGGAATCGGGAGCAGAACCCAGGTTCTAGATTGCCTTAATCTCATCTACTGGATAGCACCAGAGTCCCCAGACATCAACAGGTTCATATTTTTGGAGCTGGCTATCTGATTGCAGGTGCCCTATTTAAGATTCTGCATCTGGCAAACAATGGTCAAGGCACCCAGAATCAGTGGCGGCTCATGCAACCTGGAGCTGCAGTTTCTTCCAGCCTCCCTTTCTCCTTTAGTAAGTCAAGGATAAAAAACCTGAGGACTAATCAGTTGTTACTTACAGAGCCTTTTACATGTTTTAAGTGCTAGCTAAGTGCTGCTGAGTAGTACTAAGCAGAGAAAACATGGGAAGTGCCGTGTTATTTATTTCCCAACACATTTCCCATGGGGCAGGGAGTTAAAATGTTTGCTAAATGTCTAGGACTTTATTTTGCTTAAAAGACTCTACAACCTCTGCAGAAATCTTTAAAATATTTTGAGGTGTTTCTTTCCCATGCTCCTCTGAGGCTTTGAGCTGGGCACTGGGATAGAAGGCAACAGATTATTTCTACATCTTGCTGAGTCCCTTTGGTATCAAAGAAAATGGTCTATTGTACTTCTGAGCACAGGTACCACTTGGAAGGGGGAGTTTGGGGGGGGAAAAATGTTAGGACAGATCTTCTCTTCTCTGAACATTTTTCACACCCGTGACCAGGAGTCTGTCTAAGCCGATGAAAACAGCTCCGCTGAACACACTCTTCCGCAGAGCTGCCAATGAAAGGGACTCCACTCCTGCCCTCGCTGTGAGCTCTGCTCACCCTTGCAAAGGTCAGACTAAAATCAGAAGATGTCACTTGCTTTGAGTGTTTACCTCCTCCTCAAACTGCTTCTCACACATCTGTCTTCAGGCAAATCCAAGGGAGCCATGCCCCCACATCCCTGACATCATGCATATACACACTTGTGCTTCTATTCTGAAAAGAGCAAGTTTTCTTTAGAGGCAGGCAAGGAGAGAGTGCTGACAGGACCTTCCTGGTGCACTTTATACTTCCTCTCCCTAAGGTGGAGCGGTATCTTGTCCTTACTGGTGCTTGGCAAACTGAGATGTCTCAGAGGCTTTTGGGAAGAGATTGGATGGGCATTCGGCATGGATAACTTACGGACAACAAATCCTGCATCTGCTTTCCCTGAAGGCATGAATGTGTGGAAGTCAGTGTCAGCTCTGATCAGAAGAGATTCCTCCATCCCAAATTCACTTCACAAAAGTACTGACCTTCAGTACACAGAGGGAGCAGCAGGACTTTGGGGCAGTGGCCTCAATTGCAACTGGCCTCTGTGGTGCCGCTTTACTCTGCAAAGATGCTCTGAGAACATGAAGTAAGCGGATCTAAGCTAAATAAGACTCATTCAGGATCTGGGCCATTGACTTGACAGATCTTCCTGGAATTTGTGGCTCTGGGACAAGTTACACCAGCTGCAGGTCTGGGTCAGAGGCTCTGTCTTCTTCTTGGACATTTCTACTCACTGCCTCTTAAGGTGTGCCTGAACAGGCAAGACATTGTGCAGCAAGCGAGGGTGTGGATTTCCAGCACCCAAGCACTCCACCCTCAGTGGGTGTCCGTGGTGTGCATTACTGATGCCCCTGTAGGGCATGCAGTAGTTCACTCCTCTCAAAGGGGAGTAGGTTACACCTGTGCATACACTGAAGGCAGAATTGTATTTCGCCTAGTAGATTACCAAAGTGCAGCTTGAGACCAACCCTGAGTTACCTAGCAAAAGATACGAGTGATTCTGTTACCCCCTCTAGGAACATAGTCCAATTATAGGAACAAGGAGGCAGGTGTTATGTCTCCAGAAGGTGATCCTATTCCTATAATGAGAGCGCTTATATGAGCCCAGACAGGGAAACAGAATTGCTTTGAACACTTCAGTTGGGTTACTCAAGAGTTGGTTGCAAGCGGTACTCTGTGTACTGGATGGAGCCGAATTCTGCCCAAGTGTCTGCTTGGAGATGATGTGAAAGAGCTGGCACTGTAACTTCGTGCCCTAGCTTACTGCACTGTAATAAGCCCTGTCTAGAGCAGCGCCTTCCAACTTCTCACGGCCAGCTCCTAGCTCATTGTACCAAGACCTCTGCCGGACCTGGCAAGAGGTACTGGTATTGCTGCAGCCTGGCCAGAGGCCAATCTGTTCAACACGTATTGCCAATAGGCCTCTGCATTTGGTAGCTCCACTGAAACAAAAGGTAGTCGAGTGGCAGTGGATGCTACCACTCCTGCCTTCCTCTCCAGGAACGTGCGGACTGGTTAGGATTGCCATGTTAGCTCGAGGCCTGGGGTACATATGTTTTTCCTTCTAATCTACTGCAGTCTGTTTAATAGGCTGTTTAGCTGGGAGGGTTCCTCATAAACATTTCCCTATAAAATATGTATATCTTATAGATCTCTAAAGCAGCTGGCTTCAGCACCAAGATGATTGGCCTTTCAGCTCAGCAAGCTGTTCACCACTGAAAAAGGTGACAGTGAGGGGGTATGTTTTATGGCTTCCACCTAGGAACAGAGCAGCTGAAAAGCTAATGGCTCCCTGAAGGGTAATGTGGACCCCATCTTTGTTACAATATGGACTTCCATCGGCTTGAGCCGTGCATCATTCCTAGAACATAATTCAGCTCCACACAAAAACACGATGCTCAAATGTCACAGGGCTGCTATTTTAATACATGCTGCTTTTCCCAAATCCCCTAGTTGGGGTTTTTTTTGATGCGTATGTAGTTAGAAACTGTGAAATATGCATTCCTCAAAGCTTTCAGCATTTGATGGAGCACAGTTGTGCTCAGTTCAGACATAAGACTGATCAAGGCTTTGAAGGATTTAATAAGTGCACGCAAAATCAGACACTTATAAGAACAGCCTGATTTTTCCAAAAAAAGCCATGATATTACAGCAAGTTAATTGGCTTTGTACCAATCTAGCAGTTACCTTCGTAGGGGCTGAAATGTTTAGGTAAATGAGATCCAGGCATCAAATTCAGTTTTCAAGAAGACTCTGATTCTGTTTTCTCATATTCCATACCGGCCACAACTCGGGGAAACTGTGTAATCCAGTCCCAAGTCGGGTTAGCAATAGTGTGCAAGATGTATTGCTTAAGGAGGTTTGTGAACTTCCAGCCCTGCCTAGGGTCCAGTGAGACTGCAACTTCACATTGTTATGACCCCAAATAAAGGAAAGCAACATGCTTGCAGCTGCTTCACTTTGGGGGGGATTTGTTTGAATCAGAATATCAAAACAAAGCCCTGTGTATTGTTCTAGGCTCACATGAATTAAGGCCACAGAGAGTTTGGGGTCTTGCTTGGAAGGGTGTATCTGATGTCTATTAGATGTGCTATGGGATCCAGCTGTGTGCTGTGCCCCTGTGAACAGAAATCTTTATGATTTCCATGGCTGTTTCTGATCCTGCCCTTTCTGTACTGTTCTGTCTTATTCATTGCACGTTGCCTTTTCTTTTCCATTCACTGCATCCTAGACATCCCACTCTATTTACTGTATAAAGATATGTGCAATTCCAGTCTCTCTAACCCTCATCTCATGACCTGGATATTTATTTTCTAATCATAAGCTTATATAACACTGGGGGCTACACAAGCCCCAAGCTTGTATACCGAACGATTCGCCCCTTCACGGCTTGGTTTCCCCAACATGAAAAAATATTCCTCTGTTTCACAATTGGGCATTGTAAAGCTTACACAATACTTTGGCATAGTGCTTCCAGACAAAAAGTGCTACATTGGTGCAAAGAATGGCTACATGTGCTTTCCTTGTCTGGCAAATATGCTTTATTATTCATTTCACTGCCATCAGGGGATGAAGAATAGCATTAGGTTATGTGCAGTGAGAAAGCTGCAGATTTATCATCCATCAGCAAAAAAACACAATCCCCTTAACTCTGACAGATGATCGGATCAGATGCTCAAAGGAAATAGTTGCCTTAATTTTCTCCAACATTCTGTATTTTTTTCCAAGTTTTGTGTCACCTTACATTATCTCCATCCACTTTCTTCTCTCTAATTTTTTCTCTTTCTGCCATTAACATAATGGACTCTGTCATTATCTTGGTGGAGCATCAGACTGCTCTTGTTGCTAAAATGTGCCATCTGCCTATTTTTCACTGTTTGTTCCCTGCCCCCAGCCCCGCACATACTTACACACAAGTCCCATTACCTCTCATCAGTTTCCAGCCATCTGAAAGGGGAAGCAAACTAAAAAGGAAGAGATCTCCATAAAAATCAGGAATCTAGGCTGGTGTGTGTTTATATTTGTGCTGAAACTCCTTTTTAAAATGCAACTGTGTGAGGTCTGCCGGGTAATCGGATTTAAACTGCTATTTAAGCAAAATTTTAATCAGCAAGTAGGAAAACTTGATATAAACATTCTCATTTTAAGCTCATTTCACATTTATATTTTGAATTTATCTTCCTAAAGGAAGTTTAATTCTCATTGGTTGGTAAGCAGAACATTTACTGATAGATAGTATCTTTACACTGAAGTCGGCACTGCTTTTGTCTAACCAGGAGAATATACTTTATGTACATTTTATTTAGGCAGTTCTATAGTTTCATATATATTTATTCAGATTTTTTTAAAATAATTTGATGGTGTTAGACAACGATGACCGATACGTGTCTTTTCCACTAGTGATGTGTCAGGTTTGTTTGAACAGAAAATGGCATTAAAAATGCATAAAACAGCATGCTCATTTTAATTCTGCCAGTATTAGTATTATTTTAAACTATTTTAAAAGTGCTAGATTCATACAAAAATAAGTTTATCTGAACATGTTTGCATTTAAAAGTGATTTATTAAACAAAGGAAATTCTATCTGTAGTGAGGGAACTGAATGAATTGTTCTGGCTACTATATCCTTTACAATTTTAAAACTAATAGCTCTCATCCTCTCTCAACTATTTTTTGCATAGATGGGGCGCGGGGAATGAGTTTTTTTGGTTTTTCGTCTCTCAGTTGGTTTCTTGACATTGGCTAAACTAATCATTGAACTGAACCAGTTTAATAACTGGTAATAAAGGAAATAATCTCTCTGCATGTGCTAAGAAGGTTATTGCTATCAAATGCTGATTTAGCATTTCAACAAATTCAAGTTCCAAGTGCTTGACTCCCTGCCTCCATCAGTTCAGTGGTCCGACCTCCCTTAAAATGCTGGTAGCAAATATTCATTACTTAATATTTGTTAAGTTATAAAGTTATTTGACTAGACTATAATAAAATTAGGTCTTAATATAGGTTGGCCACTTATTTTTAAAGAAAAATATCTTTAATGAAAAGTAACATTGTATTTAATGTAAGTGTTAAAACAAATGTGATTTTTCTTTAGTAGTAAATTATATCTGTTCCAAAAACTTACCAGTCTGGGCTAGGAATGAAAAAAAGGAGGAGTGTAATTAAATGTATATTTAAATCCCAAAGAATGTATTGACTGTTTAATTGGGAGTGTGTGCTGCACACAGTTAGGTAGTCAGCAGGGTATGAATCAAGGGCTTTATGCTCTAAAACCATACAGTGCTACTTTGAACTATGAGAATAATTTTGTGAATCATTTTAGGGACTGAAAAGGTAATTGCATTGCTCTCAAATGGCAAAGAACCTGGTTCTGGTGGCATTCTGACTAGACCATATAAGATGGAGGGCTACTTAATCCAGTGTTTCTAAATTTTTTCATTTAGTACAATGAAAGGGAGTGCAAAGATAGCCACAAGAGTGCAAAGATGTTTCTATTGTCTATATAAATAAGACGGGTAATTATGTCAAAAGTGACAGTCATCAGGAATCTCCCTGCTAGCGGCTGCTGCCAAGTTCCTTCCATATTTATACTCAACACTTTTACTTGCCATGTAGCTAAGTATCTTTTGTCTGATCGCCTATATGTTCTCAGAAAACGGAGAAACAATGGATATGATCTTTGTAATGCAGCAAACAGTAGAGAACTGCAGAGATCACAATACTGATCTCAGCTGTGTTTTTTTCATGTTTCAAAGGCATGAGAAACCATCAGCAGAGGAAAGGTACAGAAACTTTCTGGTAGCTAAGCTAAGATTGGCTGCCCTGGAAAATCCAGTGTAATAGTTGGACAATTTTATGATATGATAATAGCAAAAGTAATGGCAGATGGGAATATCTCCACTCTATTTCCAATTATACATGTTTTGAAACAAGTCTGTGTCCTTGCACCTATATTATATGATATCTTATTTGCCGCTGTGCTGCCAGTTGCTTTCCATGACAGATAAAGCTTGAATATTCAACTCAGCACAGGTAGAAACCAGTTCTGAAAGTAAGCAAGAGTGCCTGAGAAAGTTGTCCATGAACTTCTGTTTGCTGGTAGTAATGCCTTCATTCCCAAGAAGATGGGCAAATCATCTGTCCAGCCTTTAACCGTACGCTTGGTAAAAATCAGGGTTATCAGACATAGAGAATCCATCAGTGAACACCTGAGCCATGAGATGAATGGCAGTGTTCATCAGCAGTTGGCTTTTACCATCAGTGTGAGCCAGTCATGAGAGAGGGATTTATAACATGTGGTTTTATGTTAAATCTGGGGAAAGTGGCTGTGCTTTTAAATAGAAGCTGAGGAATACCTGCAACTTCCCAAAACTAAAACCCCAGAAGACTGTCAACAGTTTCTTACCTCTCCCCACTGTGGACCTATATTCTCATTTTAGGATGTGCATTTGGAAGCTGGATATTGTCTGTTAAGTGCCCCATTACCCATCGTTGGTATGCCCACCTGCTAGTTTAAACTCGCGCTGCGAAAGCTGAACCAGCTTAGGCAATCTGGTATGGACATGGGACTGGGTTGCACTCCTAGCTCTGCTGCTGGTTTGCTTGATGATCCTAGGCAAGTTGCTTGCTCCTCCTTGTGCTTCAGTTTTCCATCTCTGAGAGTGGGGCTAATGATACAGACCTTGTTAAAGCAGCACTGAGATGCAGGGATAAAACACAAGACATGAGAGCTAGGCGTTGCTTATCTTGGTTCCCATGAGAGCATGGCCTGTCAGTTTGCGTTCCAAACTTGAGAACCTATACTTGCCTCATTTATCGCCCGTCTTCCTAACATGGTCTTCCCAGTGAGCAAAATTTCTGGAATGTGGCAAACAATACACAAAATCTTGCTAATAACCAGCTCTGGGAAATAAATGTTAAGATAACAGAACCTGAAGTTACACAGACCAGCCCATTCCAGTTCATATACATTGCCTTTAGTATCTAAATTCCTTGAATAATAATGCAAAGCCTTCTTTAGAGAGTATCTAATTAAAAGTAAAGATGCTAAAGGCATACATTTCCACTGCATTGCTCAGTCGAAAATATATGTATACTATTGACCTTAAGAAAGAAAAGAGGCTTTCATTGTAATGTACTCTACTAGGCTCTTTGGCATTGATCATGAAACCGCAGAGAGCTCACAAAGGAACAGAAATAAAGGCAATCTCTGAAAGGCAGATAGGTATGAAGTATGTTTTCAAAGAGTGGATAGTGATTTGGGGTGCTTCCAGCAGTCTGATTTTTAGAAATTACCAAGTACTTGCTTTCTGGAATTTGGCCCTAAAGCAGAGGCATCAAAAGCACTAGATATGTCTGAAAGATAAGGCCATGTAGTTTCAAGGAAGAAACCTATATGGCAAAAACCTGGTTTAAAAAAAGATGACAGTGTAATACCAGGAAGTTGCTATTTGAATAAGCCAAGTTTCCTACAGCATATACCTTTCAATTTACAACACAGTCCCACATGTTGAACCTTTGACACCTTGTCCCATTAACAGAGGCAAGAAAGGATTTCTGATCACAGCTTCTGCTGACTGGCTGAAGGAGGGGGCCAATCTCCACATGCAGTTCTCTGTTATAACAGTGTAAAATCAGAGCGATTCCTCCAGTAAATGCATTTACACAGGTGTAACTATGATTGACGCTTGGTTCTTATATCAATCCCACCGGACCAGCATAATAAAGACTCGGTGCACTTGCACTAGGGCTGTGTGAAGCTTCGGGCGCTGATTTGATTCGGCTTGATTCAGTGGCTGAATCTCTGAATCTGAATCAAATCAGGGGATCAATTAAAAGGTCCGAATCAATTTGAAGCTCTCTGAATCTTTTCCGAAGATTCAGAGAGCTTCAGCGATTCGGACACTCCCCGGTGGCTGCAGCAGGGATCTGGAGCCAGACTGGGAGCGGATAAGCAGGGGATGGAGGAGGGGGAAGCTGCAAGAGGGGGGACCTTGGGGGGACCCCTGCTAGGGCCCATCCCAGCCAACCCTCCAGCCCCCCCATGGCTGCCCCAGCTGCAGGTGCTTTTAAAGAAAAGCCCCACTCACCAGGTGCTGTCAGGCATGGGGGTGATCTCCACTGCCCCCCACAGCATGGGGGGCTCTGCCATGAGCCTCCCAACCTCCCCCAACCGCTTCCCCATGCCCCCATGGCTGCCCCACCTACCCCAGCTCTGGCCCTTTAAGAAGAAAAAGACTGAGAAAAACCCCAGGACTCATCGCTTCTGCAGCAGCCTTGGGGCTTCGGGGGCTTGTGCAGAACCCCCCATGTGGTGCGGGGCAGTGGGAATTGTCCCCCACCTGGCAGCCCGGGGAGTTTTGGTTTTTTTCTTAAAGGGCCAGAGCTGGGGTGGCTGGGACAGGGAGGGGGAGTCGGGGGACTCGTGGCAGAGCCCCCCACACAGCATGGGGCAGTGGGGGGCAGCAGGGATCTCCCCCCACCCGGCAGCACCCACTGATTTGGGGCTTTTTTTTAAAGTGCCAGGAGCTGAGCCGGTGCAGCAGCCGGATCTCCGAATCAGATTTGGGACGGTGACTCAAATCACCAAATCGAATCACTGTCCCCAGACTCAGTTGAACCTGAATCCGAACGAATCCTAGCTGCTTTGCACAGGCCTAACTTGCACCCAGAACCTGTGGTCATATATGAGGTTTGCTTTGGTCCAGTCTACATAAAGAGATTCGCTATGATTATTGTCTGTGCCCCTCTCCCAGCCTCTCCTATGTACCATACGTGGCAGACATTAATACCCCACATTGTAGATAGGGAAGTTGAGGCATGGCAAAATGAAGTGACTTGCCCAAAGTCATTGAGTTTGTCTCTATGGAAGGCTGGAATAAAATCCAGGAGAGCCCAGTTCAAGTCACTGGACTGTGTCATTTCACAAGAATATTGTGAAGCAGTCTTATTTCTAATAGCAAATTTGGTTGCTGGTAGAAAATTAATCTTTCTGTTTCTGCTTCTATTTGTTATAAGGGAATACTGGAAATAGTTTCTCTAATGTGGCCAGTGGAGCAAAGAAGGGAGACCATTGTGTGGTAGATGTAGATTTCCTAGCTGATAGGAAGAAAGGGAAAATCTGTCTCAGGAAAGCTTCTCGACTGGGCACACAAATGACTCTTATTTGTATATCATAGCATTGGGGGATCCAATGCATGCTGTCTCTTCCTCCTCCTAAATGAAAATAGTTCTTTACCTTTTGCAGATACTATATGACAGTAATTGGCCATGAAGCTGGATGAGATTGTCATATGAATTCTACCATTCAAAAATAAATCAGGCTGTATTATAACCAGCAGATTGAAACAGTTCTCTGTGGATCTGACACAGCACAGACTATAGTAACTCATCAGAATCACAGGGACATCCTAAACTGGATCTCCCCGCTCAGTTCAATAAATTCTGTGTTGTACGTCCCAAATGACAGCTCAACCAAAGCAGTTCAATAAAGATACAATATCCATAAATAGCGTAGACTTCTGCAGTTCCTTTCATCCTAAAACAAAATGCCAAGCCAACCCCTTTCAACAAACTGATGCATGATGTAGAGCATAGTTATAGGGACTACAAGCTGAAATGAAGCCATCACTAAAGTGGAGCAGAGCAGCTGTTTAATGGTGCTCAAACGCACCATGCAACAATTCAGTGCAAGGAGCAAAAGAAGAGAATCCTACCCAACTCCAGCTACAGATGGTAATTAGAGTCAGAAAGCAGAATGTAATCATATCAATTATAACTTGGCCAGGGTACCCATGAAAAATGACACACATTCTTCAGTAACTCATCAGAATGGCAATTTCCCTTATCATCTAAAAGATGGCAGCTCCATAGTGTCATTTGGCAAGCTGGCATTGTGTACAGCCATTGTTTCAATGGGCATGAAGATACCACAGTGTTGGGGGAAGGTAAGAGTCTAAGTAAGACCGTAGTGATTCGGAGGCAAAAGCGTCAGCTAATCAGTGATCGACCATTACTGCACTTCCAAAAGTACTAGTGTATTCCTGGGAAGGTCTCCTAGGCAAGCACTAGCCCTGCTCAGCCCAATTCTGAATAGATAATTATTATTTCCCTCCTGGCTTTGTTCTTGAGGACAGCAAAAATCCATAGATTAGATTCCTCTATTGCATGTTGGATTTCATTTCCTCTCTCTATCCCCACCCTGCAAAGTCTGCACACAATAAACCAGATCTTCGGCTGTATAAATCAGAAGAGCTCCAGCAACTTTAATGTTTCACTGTGTTTCACACTGCAGATATTGCAAACAATGAGCAGTGTGTGACACCACTGTTCAGCCAGAGCCGTGGGGAGCCTTGCATCGCTGCATGGATTTTGTTCCATCAACTCTCTGAAAATAAATCACTAATGATAAGTACTGTAACAAAACTCCTTCATACCCGCACTTGTGTGCTTTCAATTCTCTAGTGCTTTAACCATTTCATGTGTATATATTACTATAGCTGTTTTATTAGCTGTGGCCATTGGCAAAAAAACCCACACAAACTCCCCCCCCCCATCTCTTCCACCAATGTAATTGCTGTTTGCCTTGTTGTTTTTCAGTGGACAATTAAAGCTTAGAAAAAAAGAATCCCTTCGAAGATCCAAGCAGAGCATGTATTTTGATTAATGTTACTTAATAAGCTGCTGAAGTCAACTGTGAAATGTTTCAGAAATGTACTTGAACTTTATGTACCCAGGATCTGAAGCCCAAAATCTGGTCTCCCCAAAGTAATTATTAGTGAATTTTTTTTAATACCTTTAATATTAGCCTGGTTATGTGAGTGCACTTCAAAGTCAGCCGTTCAGAGGACCAAAATATCTTCTGAATGGCTGACTAATGGAAAACTACAGAAGGAACAGATTTCTGTTACTAGATGGTTTTAAATGAATTAACCTATTGTTTTCTGGAGGGAGGCTTAATTCTGTTCCAGAGAGAAGTGCCAGATTAATAGCTCTGGGTCCTGCTTGGCTCACAACAGGATGCAAGTAACTTTCCTTGACTGTAATGAGAGTTGTTTGTATTCTTTCTCTGGCAGAAGCAGGCTGCTGCAACTGTAGTTTTTTTTATCTCATAACCCAGCGCTTTAGTGTTCTTCCTAAGCCCCGAGCACACATTCATTTAGAGCTGACATGGGATCTGAACCCAACAGTCACGCCTCCTGCTATGCCATGTGAGGAATGATTTTGGCATTGGGGATCAGATCCCACTTGTGGCCTTTCTACTTGCCAGTGCAGGAGGAGCTTAGGGCCATGATCCCAAACTCCCCCTGCACCAGGAAATTAAAAGCTGGGTACTGGAGGTCCAGGGCTGGGGCCAACGATCAGCTGCTTGTCAGCCCCAGCCCTGGACCCACCACACATTCAATTTAAGGTGCCATACAAACCAGTCATAAAAATGTTTTCCACTATGCGTGGAACACTTATGGCTGGTTTACCAGTTTATGCAACCTTAAATTGGGTGCATGTGTAGCACCTTTGCCATTTATCCTGTGATAAACACATTAATCATGGCATAGATGTAATGTGTAGAGGGGGGCTATGATTCAGAGCTAGTGAGACAACTTCTTGGAGTAGCAGAGGAACTCCTGCTGCGTACGTGGTCTTGGTTTCTACCTAAATTGCCATGGATGCCAGGCATCAATCAATTGTAGCAAGAGTTTTTGTGAGAAAAAGGCTTTTTTGGGAAGGAACTAGACTATTTTCTGCGATTCCTTAGAGGATGGCATAGAAAGACTCCAAAATGAGTGGCCAGTGAATGGCAAGATGGCAAGTAGAACCTCCCTTCCTCATTCCACCACAATAGCACAATGCAGGTAAGCACCCGGGTAGCTTCACCAACCCCAGCGAGGCCTTGGCACCTGAAGTTAAGCACATGCTTGAATTCTTGCTCAGATGAAGGACTCAGGCTTGGAAATACCAATCACTTGTATCCTTCCCCAAGTGCTGATACCTCTCTGGATGCGAGATGCATCAATAAACTGAAAAAAGAGAAGGCTGAGAGGGGACTTGGTAGCAGCTTACCACTACATCAGGCGAATACATCAAGGGCTTGGCGAGCAACTGTTCACCAGGGCACCTTTGGGGAAAATGAGGTGTAATGGCCAAAAACTCCTGGAAGACCATTTCAGGCTTAACACTAGGAACAACTTCTTCACAGTCAGGGTGTCCAGCCTGTGGAATAAACTCCCTCCAGAGGTGGTGCAAGCACCTACCCTGGAAATCTTCAAGAGTAGACTGGACGGTCACCTCGCTTCCTGCCTAGTGCAGGGGGCTGGACCCGATGATCTTGCCAGGTTCCTTCCAGCCCCTTCCAATGTATGAATCTATGAATGGGCAAATAGGAAGATATTTCTACTCAAGGCAGCCCTTTCTCAATACCAACATTCTCTTGTTGAGGGGGCAGAAAATATATCTACTGAGCACACTGGATATAAAATGCATTTGTAAACGTATTCACAGTTTTTCTACACATTAAAGGTGTACCAGTGTAGGGAAAGAAGGAAGAATCTTAAAAAAAAGAAAGTGTTATTTTTACTGTTCAAGAGTTTTTGCCTGGCTAAATCACAGGCTTCATGGAGTTGGGTTCCCGCTGAATGGTCATTCATCCATCCAAGGGGAAAATTGTGTCTCATCTCTCTTCCCATGGATTTCCATTTAAGGCTAGAGGAGGCCCCAACAATAAGAGATAAATGTACTTAGCTGACACCAGAACCAAGCTATGGATCATAAAACCAGAAATTTAATGGAGAACAGAGCTATTTTTTCCCTTTTTTCCCCCCTCCCCTAAGGTCCACAGGACTGATGATTATTTTATCAGCTTTAGCAAAGCAGGAACTAGCACCTTTCGACGAACATCTTTCCAAAGCGCTCTGCTGCCAGTAGAGCAGTTAGGAACAGTTAATAGTCACTGGAGGCCTACAGACTCCTCTTGTCATATAGCACAGGGAACTGGCAAGGCTTGGTGCACTGCGCCGAATGTCAAGATTGCCAGAGGTGCATAAGGACAAAGCATTCCCAGAAAATCCCATGCTCTGTGAAAGTGAGCCCGGGAATCTTCTTCCCTCTCCATCCCCTCAAAACATCTTCTTCCATATGAAAGACTGTACAATGGGAGTTAACTTCGCAGCAACGCACAGCACTTTACTCAGGCCACAGGTGTGCAATGGTCAAAGGGAGCAATGTTCCAGTTAAAGCCAAAAGCCTGTTTTAGAAAACTAGTGGAAAGAAGCCTGTCTTCTGGGCCAGTGTGACAAACGATACTGCTTCTATAGAGTAAAATGGCCTAGAATAAAATGATTCAAAAGGTCCCTGTAAAATTTTGCAGGAAACATTTTCCACCTTTGCTTTGCTCTGCTTCAGGGGCTTCTGCTAGACTTTCCTGCAAGGCACCTCTCCTGCACTGGCTTCCCCATCTTCTACTCAAGACCTACCTATGGCCCTCACATGCTTGCAATGGCTTCTGCTTACAAGGCCATTGGTAAATGGTAAGATTCTTGCAGGGGAAGAAGGAAGGGAAACAATGTAAGAAATGCAGCCACTCACCACCAGCCTCCCAAATGTAGCTATGCTGTGCTTCACAAATGCTTGCTTGAGACTTCACGGTGACCCCAGGAGTTCTCCAAGGAGGCTCCTATTCCATGAGAGAAAAAGGAAAATCTTTCTTAGGAGTTGGCAGCCTATGAAATGCAGTTTAGCAGTTCTGGTTCTGGAAAGAAGAGTGTCAGATACAGATTAGACCATTCATACTGTTGTTTTATTTATTTGATAAAGGTGGCTTTTTATTACTACATGAGATATGTATGTTTGATTTATTTAAGCATTTTTATTTCACTGATGTAGATGGTCCATAGATCTTGTGGATGAATAAATCCTTTGCTGGTGCAGATTAAAGGTTGCCCGGTGGTATTCTGTGTTTTTGTAAAGCACTGAATTCAGCCAAACTCGGGCCTCTGACAGTTAAAGCATACAGAAATAAGGTGAAATACAAAGTTCAGTCTGAGTTACGTTTTTCCCAAGTTTGAGATACATGGCTGTGCAGCCTTATTTCTGTCGCTTGGAGCTGGCAGTAACCATTAGGAATGACCTATGTGGGAGTATGTTGACCCCACATTTCAACCTGCCATACGTAGGCTGTGGGTCTCTTCTACCCTGAGGGGATATGAACCTCTTTCCCCATTCCTGACCCAGGTTATGGGTAGTTACATGCACCCCAGCTGTCTTCTCACAGGGTATGTGGCATGACAGAGGGAACCAGTAGCAGGAGCTTACCACAGCTGTGATAGTGGTATAAAAAGATCTAGAGGACCGGGACTTTCCAAGGGTTTCTTCAGAGGTCTGCAATTTGCTGAACTTTGCTGCTAACAAGAGCAGAAGGTGCTGCAACTTTGACTCTGAATGATCAAAGGATTTGTTTTGCTTTTTTACTAAATTTTCTAGTTCTTGCTTTTTAACTTAAAGGGAAATGTGTGCAGCATGGAGCAGTGGGCAGCAGTGGGGATCACCACCTGTCCAGCAACACCCAGTGAGCACCGGGGCTTTTTTTTAAAGAGTACTGAGCTGGGGGGGTGCAGCTGTGAGGGGGCTGGGGGAGTGGGGGGTGGTCAAGGGGGTTGGCAGGAAGATTCAGAGAGCTTCAAATCAATTTGGACATTTTAACTGGTCCCCTGATTTGATTCAATTTTGGAGATAAAGCCACCGAATCAGGCTGAATCTCCTCCAAATTGAATCACCACCTGAAGCTTCACACAGCCCTAGCATCTACACATGCAAGGACTCAGGAGCAGATTTGCTGCTCAGGGCAGCAATCTGCTTCCCCTGCCAGCCCTGCCCCAGCT
>JAGPOW010002173.1:13707149-13718056 GCA_030014935.1 Caiman crocodilus
AGCTATAGGCTCCCCATGGGTGGTAGCCCAGGGGCTGGCAGGGAACATAGGGCCAGGAGACAGCTGTGTCCTAGCAGGGGCTGGTTCATTGTTCCCTGCTAGGCACCACTGGAGCTAGGTGGGGACAATGTTCCCCTGTCCCAGCAGTGGGGAGCTTCTGGGGATCCAGGGATTCCCCACCCAGCCAGGGTACTTGCTGCTAGCTGCCCCACCAGTGGATCAGGGCAGGGGGCTGGGACCTGCTCCACCCCTGCAGCTCTTTCCAAGCTCCATACCTTGATTACCTGATTTGAGTTATGGGGCTGGGACCTGCCCCTGACTGGGACAGTTCCCAGCCCTGAATCCACAATCATAGGGCAGGGGCTGGAGAGCCTGTTCCCTGCCCAGCTCCATGATCATGGATCTGTGGGGAACAGGATGGAGAGCCTGTTTCCCACTCAGCTGCACGATCACAGAGCTGGGCAGGGAATGGTCTCCCCAGCCCCTGCCATCAGGGAGCTCCTTATCAGGATCTCCCAGCCTGAGCCCCATGACTGCAGAGCTCAGGCTGGGAGATAAGGATCTCCTGTCACCAGCCCTACAACCACAGAGCTGCTGCTGGGAGATGAGGATCTCCTGTCACCAGCCCCACAACCGCAGAGCTGCTGCTGGGAGATGAGGATCTCCAGTTTGGGCAGAGGGACATAGTCCCTGTCCAGGCTTCAGTGTGAGACCTGCCCCAGCAGCAGGCAGCTCCTGAAGGCAGGGAGCGATCTCCTGCTCCCATGCTGACCAGGAACACATTTGCTCCTGACCAGGCATCTACATGAGCACTACTGTACGGTAACTAATCACAAGTGCGTATGCATTGTGACGGCCAGAACTAAAGGGGTTAATGAGCAAATTATAGCAAATAATATCTGCTTCTTGGAGACATCTGACAGTGGTAATATTAGCTAAGGCAAAGCTTGCAAGACTGTAACCCGCAAAATGTATTTTGTCTGTCGCAAGTATAACCAGGATGTTAAAATTAACTGTCTGTACCCATCATAAGACTAACTGAGCCTGAAGAAGCATAGCTAAAAAACAAAACTGCAAACTTTAGCTGACCTAATGGTTCTTGCTTAAAGGTCAGTGAAAATACCAAACCTGACCACAAGGTATGATGGACACATTCCGAAAATTCCAAAGAGAAAGTAACCAGGTGGGTTGAACTTAGGTGGAGTAAATGCTAATTTCAGACCTCAAAGTAATGTGGTATAATTTGCTTATTGGATAAGCTCAAATTTAGGCAGTAACCTCTTATAATAATTTCTAGCACCTTTCAATCCCATAGGGTAACAGCTGTAGGGTAAAATTGTAAATCGCTCTAAAGCCAACAGATTAGCATAAAGCAAAATATAAAAAAACGTGCATGTCAGGTAACCAGTAGAAAGGAAGGAAGAAACAGAGTGGTCATTGCTGCTCCAGGCTCGGGCTCCAGACAGATCCTGATCAAGGGAGCTTCCCCGGTGCCCCCTACAACAGCGTCGATCGGGGAACGCCTGACTTCACTGAAACAACCTGGCGCGCACCTGACATTGAGGGACGGCTGATAAATTGCCAACGAAGTAGGAACTCTTTGTCAATGTGTCTGTCTGTTTTTATCACTATCAGTTTTTTAGTGTATTATCTGTTTATTAGATTAGCCTGTCTGTTAACTGTTATATGTGTAAACCATATCTTTGCTGCTACAAGTAAAATTTACCTTCGTTGCTATGAGTGAAACTTGTCCTTGCTTCACTCCCAACTCACCTGCTCGATCCTGAATCCAGCAGCCTAACAGCTAATACACTCGCAGCGCCTAGCCGGCCTGTGACAAGCAGGCAGGAAATGTACTTGCGATTAGAGCAGTTTACTGCACAGTAAGTGTATTCACATGTAGATGTGTTCACTTACTGTGCAGTAAACTACTCTACTGCACAGTAGAGTATCTTACGTAGATGCCCCTCCACCGTTATCCCCTAGCTCCACACTAAAAAAGGTAGAAGATTCTAAAAATGTAATGGATACTTCATGTTAGGCGGAGAAGTGTCAGAAACCTTTGATCATAAGCACACTCAAGTCCATGTTCAGGATATATTATCCTAGCTGTCTTTTCATCTTCCCTGTAATGAAGTAGTGTTGGGACTATAGTATACTAATCCTCAAGGTGCAAAAGTAGAAATATGTCCCTCAATCATGTTCACAAAACTGTGGGGAGAGTATGTGTACTCTGTTGTCTTTTAGAAAATACTATAGACCCTTCTGAAAGATCTGTGGAAATTAGCCTATTTCCCAAAAGTGAAAAAACAAAGCCCTTTACTGGAGTGGATAATAGTAGCATTCTCTGATTCCTGCCAGCGGTAGGGTTTAATGTAAAGTGCCTGGATATAGTGCTGTCTCATTGACCCCGCTCCATGCCCCATTATGCCACCATATAATGTGACAATAGACTGTCCAGAAACCACTAGCCCAGGATCTCTGCACATGTGCTTTTCAGTCTCTGTGGAGGGTGAGTTTTTGGCATGAATCATTCTAAGGAGCCAAACTTTTACCTTAATACTTTTTTTCAGCATTGCAAAGCAGCAGCAAGTACCACGCTCTTAGCTGAAATGAATGCAAGTGGCCAAGATCACATCGAGGACCACTAAAGTTTCTGCCCCAGATGTATACCAAAAAAAGTTATAATAGTTTTTGTAAAATCCTGTTGCAGGGGGAATGTATTTTATCCCTCCGTTCAAATGACTCCAGATCTGGAGCTCTAACACTATCTTCGTGCAGTACAAGACAATCCAAATAATCATGTGGATATTGGGGCATTTAGAAAAGTCAACTTTTAGAGCACTTTTTTTTTCAACCTTAATTTTTTCAGTGCTGGTGCTCTAAGAAGCGGCTCGCTTTGTTCTGGGGATACTCTTTGCAATTTGGAAATCTTTTTATCAGAGGTTCTCTGCATGTTTGACAAAAACGAGAAAGGACTTTTATCCCTGTTTTGCAAACAGGGGAACTGAGGCGTGGGGCTGTGAGTGACACACCCAAGGTTACATAGACAAACAGTGGCAAAGATCCTCTGCCATACACCTGCGTTCTCTGGTTGTCCAAGAGAGAATTGGTTTCATAGTTGTATTTCCAAAATCCTCCAAAGGACATGAGGGATTCAAGCTGCATCTTCCTACGATAAAGAGAACTGTCTCATGTGTTTCTACAAGGATGCTCTGTAATGTCTTGGCATAAAACTTTCTGAGTGATCAAGCCTGTTAAGGGGACTCAAGAGCCAAAGGAGAAGTCATATGAACAGAACACACACCTGACCTTCGGTGCAGGGATGGTGGGGGCAAGGGTGAAGGCAAATCTTAGACTGGGTCATGCCATTTTGAAAGCAATCTATGTGCCCTAAACTTCTTTTCTGTTACTGGAATAGACTGTTTCTGGTATAGACTGGTTTCCAACCACTTATAGCAGCAAAAGTGTAATGTCTGTACCTGGCTATAGAGTTAGTGCAATGTTTTAAGGCATGTACAAGCTGTCCAGCTGGCCTTTTTTTTATTATTATTGCTGACGTGCCCAGATCCAGTCTGCTGGGAAAAGTTAGACAGGCAAGATAAAGCGTCTCCCTGAAGCAATGCTTGTTTTCCTGATAAGCCCATAAGTCCATGGGGACATAGCAGCTCTCTCAAAGGTCAGAGAGCCACAAGTGACAGGAAATAAAGTTTCTCTGGATGGTACTGGGGGTTGGCAGGCAGCCAGCCTCCGTGGCCTTGTCTTCAGTAATCGCTCCCCTGAAGGGGAGCACGAAGGGGTGAGAGCACTTGGATCCCTCTGTCTCAGCTCCGCTGAGGGATTGTCGCTAGGGCTATGCAAAGCTTCGGTCCCTGATTTGGTTCAGCAACATTTGGCCCGATTCGGTGGCTGAATTTCCAAATCCAAATTGAGTCAGAGGTCCTTTAATCTCTCTGAATCAATTCGGACATAGACACAGCTTTAAATGTTTTTTCTACATACCTTGAGGTAGCAGGGGCTCCTGACTGCTGCGTGCTGGGGCAGACACAGCATCCCACAGGAGTGTGGGGGCTCCCCAGCATGCTCGGCAGCACGCTTGGAAGTGGACCAGAAGCACTTGCAGTCTACTTCCTGGTCCACCGGGAGCGCGCGCCCACCTGGCTCGGTGACTGGTGCCTCCTGGGTCTGGGGGGCACCCGGGGTCGCCCTGCGGCTGATCGCCCAGCTGGGAGGTGTGTGGGGGGGGCCCCATGCACTCCCTGGCAGCCCCGGTAGTGGACCAGAAGTAGTTCTGGTCCACTTTCGGGTTCGCTGCCAAGCATGTAGAGGGCCCCACCATGCTCCTGTCAGACGCTCCATGCGCCCCAGCATGGCAGCAATCGTGAGCCATGCGAGGTACATAGAAAAACCTTGTCAAGCTGTGCCTGTGTCTGAATTTCTGATTTGCCGAATCGGCATCTAATCCACAGATTCGAATTCGGCCAAATCAAATCAGGGACAGTGATCCAGATCAATGTATCGAATCATCGTCTCCAATTCGGGCTGAATCTGAATCGAGTAGGACCCATTTTGCACAGCCCTAATTGTCACCTCCAGAGTGCTACAGACGTGACATCCTATGACAGAGAGCAGCCAAGGGCACCTGCAGGCAGAGCAGCTTCCATGAGGTTTTCCTTCCTGTAGGCCTAATCCCGCTCTCTTTGAAATCAGGGTTTCCCTCTCAGGGGAAGGCCAAGACATGGTGGTTGCCTGGTCTTGCTTTGAAAAGGTTCTCAAAACTCGACACGTGGAAGTTGAAACAACAAAGGCCCTTGAGTGACGAATCCCTGGGGCTGGAGGATCAGGCCAATTGTTCCGTACTGCGTGGTAGGTCTGTGCGAAGCTTTGGGTGGTAATTTGATTCGGAGCAGATTCAGCCCAATTCGGTGGCCGAATCTCTGAATCCAAATTGACCAATTTAAAGGTCTGAATCAATTCAAAAAAGATTTGGAAAAGATTCGGAGAGCTTTGATGATTTGGGCAGTCCCTGGTGGCTGCAGCAGGGAGCTGCAGCTGACTCTGAGCTGGTAAGTACTAGGGTGGAAGAGGGCACCATGGGGGGAACCCCTGCCAGCCCCCCTCAAGCCTCACCCACTGTCCCAGCACCCCCATGGCTGCCCCTGCCTGCCCCAGCTCCCAGTGCTTTAAAAAAAAGCCCCAGCTCACTGGGTGCTGCCAGGTGGGGGAGTGATCCCTGCTGCCCCCCATGTCCCCACACTGCATGGGGGGGCTCTGCATCCCCCAAACCTCCACCCCTGCTCCTCTGGCCCCCTCACGGGGGCCCACTTGCCAGGGCTCTGGCCCTTTAAGGAAAAAAAAACCCCAAGAAAAGCCCCTGGACTCACCGCTCCTGCAGTGGCATCAGGGCTTTGAGGGCTTGTGCAGAGCCCGCCACGTGGTGCGGGGCAGCATGGATTGCCCCCCACTGGCAGGAACAAAGAGTCTGGGGGGTTCAGGTTTTTTTCTGAAAGGGCCGGAGCTGGCCTGCGCCCCAGTCGGGGCTTTTTTTGCCCCAAGTGCCGAGGGCTGGGGCAGGCAGGGCAGCCAGTGCCGGGCTGGGAGAGCAGGCAGGGGATGGGCCTGGCTAATTCGGAGATTCAGCAGCAGCCAAATCTCTGAATCAGATTCAACCAAATCAAATTGGGCCAGTGATTCGACTCAACGAATCAAATCACTGTCCCCCAAATCGGCTGAATCCAAAGCAAATGCTAGCCACTTTGCAAGGCCTACTGAGGAGCCTTCAGACCAGGAGTTTCACTGCTTTCCAGTGTGAGGCAAACAAATTGAGTTTTGATATACTTGCTCTGGCTATGATCAGGGATTTTCCTCTACCTCATACCCCACCCTCCCAGCCCTACAAACGCCACCAAATTTCTCCTTTTAGCCGTCTCTTTTCACCTATCATCTTTCTTTCCCCACTGGTCTTTCCCCATACTCTCTCTCTCTTTCTCTATCTCTTTCCTTCTCTTAGTATTTTCCATGTCTCTTATTTGCCTCCTCGCCTCTCCATTCATCATGAGCAGGGACTGCGCGGCTTCCTTCAGAAGCAGAGCCGGGTCGTCAGCACCTGGTTCTAACTGTAGTGAAACCATCAGGTGGATCCCAAGCTGTTAACCAGTCATTGTTCTCTGCTGAAAAGTTAATACGTGGGGAGAGAAGCATGCAGAGGGCAACCAGAAAAAAGAACAATGAAAGAGGAAAGTGAACGGCAGCTGCATGAAACAGATACCATTAATCCATTCTTTTAAAACTAAAGAGCTCACTTGCACTGATCTCCAATCAGCCAGATGAGACTTAAGAGCCTGTGCCTAGCAGTGAAGCAGGCAGCCCTGGAATTACTGCTGAATAATTGCTTGGTACTTAAAGTCCAGGTCTAGAAGATCTCAAAGTAATAACTCATTGGAAAGATATTGAGCTCTCATCACAAAGAAGAAATATAGTCTCTAAACAGGCAGCTAATGGCATGCCATTTATCTGATGGCAAATCAGCCAGGTTCATTACTCTCCACGGCACAGCCAAGGAAGAGAAATACAAAATTAGCTAAACTGAAAGGCAGAAGGGGAGGAGGAAAGGACAGGTTCCTGGGGCTGGAACCTGAAAGCTGCGTTGAGGCAAAACTCCCATGGTGGAGTCCTGTGCTGCCTAGAAGTCTCAGCTGGCTGACTGGCCACACACTGGCATTTACTCAGCCCTTTTGTGGCATAATTCCCATTGACTTCGGTGCACATTTTGCCCAATTAGAGCAAAAGCAGGATTTCAGGATTTGATTCCATGGGCTTGAAAATAATATCCTATAGAAGTGTTCCCTGTAGGGTCTTTCTATTCCAGAATATCCCAAGGAGCTTTCCCAACTGAGTCCGATTATGATAGCACCCCAAGCACTGGCAAATGGGGCCCCATTACAGCTAGGGACAGAAGCTGCATATAAACCAGTTTAAGTCATCAGTACACTACCCTCTATATCCGATGCAGAGTACATGGCGATATGTGGTGCATACCTTTGTAGCTCGCAACATGCTGTGTGCACTCCCCTTTATGCCTGATGCACAGGCTAGGGACAGAAGTTACACATAAACCAGCTTGTGATCAGAAACTGATTTAAATCATGTAACAGGACAGAAGTTCAGTGCACATAAACTAATTTTAGCCATTTTGAAACTGGTTTAATGTAGTATCAGTCTTAACTGATTTGGGTCAAACAAGTTAATGAAACTTCTGTTCCAGACCCCTTTTTGGTTCAAGTTGAATCACAGTCCCCCAGCATATTTCCTAGCCCTGGACTGTGCTGTGCTGTCTGCTTCAGCAGGGAAGGGTTGGGGGGCGGAGGCAGGGACTGCCCCCTCACCCCCAGGCATGCCTGGTCTGGGGCCAGGAAGGGGGGTTAAATTTCCTTCCCCCCAAGTACAGAGCTGCTCTGTCCTGCTAAAAAATTACTGCTGCCTGCAACTGTGGACTACAAATCCCAGAGGCATCTGGAAGTAGGAAGAGGAAATTATTAGCAACCTGCAGAGTCCTACTGTTGTGATTGTGGACTGCAAATCCCAGAGACCACAGGGACAGCAGGAAGAGGAAGCGAACACAGAGCCTATGCTGGCTATGTGCCAGAGAGCCATGCTCTAGTGCCCCCGGCTTCTGACCCGACCCATTGCAAATACACAGCTGCATTGTCTGTATCAAAAGTGAATGTCTGTCCAGTTGTTTCTCAGTTTAATCTCTGCAGCTTAGACTAACCTGCAAGGACTGAATCAATTCAGCCTCGGGCTTTTTTGACTGTCTTTATTTAGCCTACATGTTCACCATGAGATCTCATATAGATTTCAGTCTCAGAATTTGAAGAAAACAAAAATGTTTTCATCAGATTTTTTTTCTTTGACAATTTTCAGGTTTTCATTAAAAGCCAAAAACAACCAAGGAATATGTTCTTTTACTTGTTCCATTTAATCAAAAAGAATTTGACCAGATCTTCCCAAGACACTGGTGTTCGCCTCTGTTTTTTTAAAGAAGCATTATGGAACACTTACCATAATTTTATTGCAAAAGCCACAAGAAATGTACTAGAAGTGGCATTGCTTTGGTATTTCACCTGGAAGTGGCTTTACCAGTCTGTTCTGCTAGAAATGCACAGAAGGTCAGTGCATGGGAGTCTGTGCCTTGAAGTGGGGTCAAATGGAGTTTGTTTCTCAGTTAGGGACTGAGGGAAAGTTGAGGCCAGGAATGGGCCTCACAAGTGCTTGCAATAGCACTACCGGGGCCCGTATGCAGTGGCCTCATAGCTGGGGACCTCCATGACAACAAAGCAACAGATAGGGTGCTAAAAAGAGCAAATCTGCAACACAGATTGGACCAGGACTTCAAGAACTAGGAAAAGTAAGTATTTTTCTCCCTACTTTTCAACTAACCTCATTCCTGACTGTCACCAAAATTGCATTTCTAGGAGTGAGCAAAGATTTCTTATCCTTCCACCTCAATGTGAGTGTCTCAGTCCAAAGAGCAGCAAGAGACAAAAGTTTTGAACTGCTTTCAAGGAGAGCTGTCTCTTCAGCTGGTTTTGTCCTGTATGCTTTTTAGAGAGAATGGCTGGATGCATGGCTAAAGTCTGTATCTAAAGAATAAACTTAATGTTAAGAAGTGATTAGTGAATTTGGGTTTCTCCATCTATATGTGCCAACCCAGGACACCTTAAAGGGGCCTGATTTCCAGGAAATGCTGAGCATCTGCTAGCTGAAAATTAGGATTGTTTAAGGGGTCTCAAAAAATGAAGCCCTCAGAATGGCTGTTAACTTGTGAAAAGTTATCCCTTGGAAGCGGGAGTGCGTGCTCATTTGTCTAGAAGAAGCGTATAGAAATGTAATTAAACCAAAATTAGTTACTGCATCACTGATAGAGTTGGCACCAGCTGCTATGGCAACCAAGGAAACTGCTCTCTCCCTCTCTAAATTGTATAGGAACAATAACAGGTTTTTTCTGCTACAATAATATAACATAATGCAATAAAATGACCACCGTCTTTCTGCTTTTCACCCTTCAGTGCTCAAAATGAATATAAATAGCACTCGTTTCCTACCAATTTTTTGTTGTTGTTTGTTTTAATTTCTGCCCCTGGCAGAAACTTGGAAAAATGGCTGCGGCTAAAAACATTTTTAAAAAGCACATCTTTTTTTTAACCATGGGTTTGGTGTCTTCTGGGTGCCCAACTTAAAACACTTTAAAGAAGCCACTCTTTCAAAGAGTGGATGTGCAGCCTTTTTGGAAACAAGGCCCCTTGTACAGCCCCTGAGGTGACATCTTAATGTTACTAGTTGCTTTAGAAAATGAACTTTTGCAACATCTTTCATTTAAATGCTCTGAGAACTGCCCCCGTGGGTTACGTTCAACCCTTATGAATTATGCATCCCCAGCACAAAGATCTCCTGAGAATTTATGAGCGGTTTTAGGTTAGACACACATATACAGACACAAATTAAGCTGCTAATTATAGTTCATATTTCTTTACAAAGCAGAATAAGTGCTTTCACATAAAGAGGCTACTTGATCAATTAATAATCCTTCATTTTGGAATTAACCATGAGCAGAGGGAAGCCTATGTATCATTCTTAGTGCTTAATGTATCTTTTCTGGGAATAACAGAGTGATAACACAGATCTGATTCAGTTTAATCAAATTTCTCATGCTGTTTGCTGACTGCAAAAAGGAAATCATGAAAACTTTGAAAAATCTTTTCTTGTGGGGGATCCTGTGCTTCACAGAGCGCTGTTAATTTTAAGAGCAAAAACAAGCTTCTCTCCCAATAAGTTTCCTAAATAACAAGGGTGATTCTTACCTCTTGCTCCTTTTATTAAGGGCATATCACAGTCCAGACCAAAAGCAAGGTGTTCATTTTGTGACTGTTGGAAATGTTTGTCATTTTAACCTACGGCAGGGCCAGACCGCCTCAGAGAGAGGTTATTCCTGTATTGGGAATTAAGAGCTACGGGCCAGATTGTCAGCTGGTGTAATTCAGCATAGTCCCATTGAAATTAAGGCTGCCGTGTAAGAGGTGAAGAGACTGCACACAATAGAGCTTCTGCAAAGCTGTAGTAGAAATGTTTGATTTCTCATTGACTCCCAGCACCATGTCCACATGCCAGCTTTTGTTTCTTCAAGTGTCTCATCCTGTGCTCTGCACAGTTCTTAAAGCTTTCTCCTCTCCTTTCCCTCTGCTTTTAACTTTGCTGCTTCATATGGTTAGAAATATTTCACTCTCCCCTTCTTCAAATCCCTCTTTCAAACTTGTTTTGTTGACTCCCCAGCCATGGTTCCCCCCTTGACATGCCACCTTCTTCCTTGTTTGGAGACGGGGCCTGCAAAGTACCTCTAGTCCTTGCCACGTGACAGGCAACGTGAATTTTGTAGGGCAGGAAATGGTCCCAAGCAGCGTGTGACCAACAGTATCACCACGTTTTCTTCTTCCTCTTGTCGCTCTTATGCAGAATAATTGATAAATCCTTCCAGCTGAAAAAGCCTTGAAAATCTTCCCTTTTCCATAGAAAGAGCTTGGATTCTTTGGTATACAAAACATAGCCAGCCATGTTTAATACAGCATGTTTCTGACCCACAGTTTGCCAGTACAGGTGTTTCATTTCTTTGACAGTGTTGTGAAACCACGTTTCGCTGTTTCGGCAGCTCAGTAGCAACCGTGCAGTCTGAACACTTGGGTTTCTCTTTTGTCAACTTTGTTTCTGTACTGTCAGCAAAACTGTAGATATGGATATCACAATAGCGAACAATTCTTCTGTCGCAAAGAACTCAGAAAGAACACAACAGGTCAAAATGTTTGTGACACTCAATGCTATTTGAAATCTATGGCTTTACCTCCTGAACTATGCAT
>JAGPOW010002173.1:13718454-13735191 GCA_030014935.1 Caiman crocodilus
ATTCACTTTGACCAGTGCTAACTTGCAGCACCCTTGAAAGGCTCTCAAGGCACTCCAGGGTGCCATGGCTCAGATGGGCAAAACTGCAGCTCCATTTGGTTTGCTAGAACTATATTCAGATCTTATTCTTCAAAACAAGACGTGGAGAGGATTGCACCCAGGTTCCTTGCATGTGAATGCCCTCAAATCTGCCATGGTTCGAGTCATTATAAAATCCAAACAGTGCAAGTGGTAATTCAGGTGCATGTAGCATTGTCCACAGCTGACTGCAGGGGGGTCTGCTCTTCCCTCTCCCAATGTCCAGCAAGTCCTCCTTATCTTGTTCCTTTAGCATTTCCTTATCTTCTCAGGAAGTTTATGGGCTGACAAGAGGTAAGGCACTGCTGGATCTGGTACTGGCCAAAGGGGATGACCTAATCAGCAACCGAAGAATCAAAGGGAAGCTGGGTGACAGTGACCACGAGCTGATCACTTTTACTATCCATCACAAGGCTGGCAAGTCAGCTAGCAATGCAGTAGACCTCAATTTTAGGAAAACTGACTTTCATAAGCCTGGGGGGGCTTGTTCTTGAGGCCCTGAGAGGCCATGATCTCACGGAGAGAGGAGTTCATGACGAGTGGTTGCTCCTTAAGGAGGCGATCTGAGAAGCACAAGGGGAGTCCATCCCAACCCATAGGAAAGGTGATAAAAGGGCTCAACAACCCCCTTGGCTCAACAGGGAGCTCATGGACCTCCTACATCTAAAAAGAGAGGCTTATAAAGGATGGAAGACAGGAAACACCACTAAGGAGGAGTATTCTCCACTGGTCCCCACCTGCAGGGAGCAAACTAGGAAAGCCAAGGCTGCAGCTGAACTCCAACTGGCTACACGAATGAAGGAAAATGAAAAGTACTTCTTCAGATATATAGGGAGTCGAAAGAAAAACAAGGGCAACACTGAAACCCTGCTAAACCGGCAGGGACAGCTGACTACCGACATTCAGGAAAAAGCCAATCTGCTTAATGATTACTTTGCTTCGGGTTTTCACCAGCCCAAAGGGACCACCCTGCCTAACATGATGTGAGATGACCAGGGTGAGGATGAGTATATGCTCGCCATTGGTGTAGATCTTGTGAGGGAGCACCTTGAGAGGCTGGATCCCCATAAATCAGCTGGTCTGGATAGATAGCACCCAAGAGTGCTAAAGGAACTGACAGCCATCGTAACGCAGCTACTGGCAAGGATATTTGAGAACTCGTGGCACTAGGGCAAAGTACCTGAAGATTGGAAGAGGGTCAATGTGATGGCCATCTTCAAGAAAGGGAGGAAAGAAGGCCTGGGAAACTACAGGTGAATCAATTTGACCTCAATCTCTGGGAAGATTTTGTAAAAATATATCAAAGAAACCATTCTTGACAAGCTAACAGAAGGCAGTATTCTAAGGGATAGCCAGCACGGGTTTGTTACAGGTAGGTCTTGTCTGACCAACCTCATTTCTTTCTATGACCAGGTGACATATCACCTGGGCAAAAGGGAAGAGGTTGATATCATATATTTGGACTTTAAAAAAGCCTTTGACCTGGTGTCCCATGATGTCCTCATGGAAAATTTGGACAACTGTGGCCTCAACTACTTCACAGTTCGATGCCTGGGGAACTGGCTCCGAGGTTGGACTCAGAGAGTGGTAGCTGACAGAACCAAATCAACATGGCACTCGGTGGGGGACTAGTGGCGTCCTCCAAGGCTCCGTACTCAGACCCGTACCCTATAATGTCTTCATAAACGATCTGGACACTGGTGTCAGAAACAGACTGGCTAAGTTTGCTGACGACACCAAACTTTTGGGAAGAGTGTCCATGCTTGAAGATAGGCTGGTGATCCAGGCCAGCCTCGATAAGCTTGCAAGGTGGGCAGATGAAAATCTGATGGCATTCAATACAGAGAAATGCAAGGTGCTCCACCTCAGGAAAAGAAACCCGCATCACAGTTGTAGGCTCAGCAGTGCTCCACTTGTTAGCACCATGACCAAAAGCAACTCGGGGGTCAGGATTGACCACAAGATGAGCGTGAGCCGCCAATGCAATACCATAGCTGGCAAAAACAAAACTCTGGTTAATGTCTACCAGTGCACCTTGAATAAGACCCAGGATGTCACCCTGCCACTGTACTCGGCTTGGGTGAGGCCGCAGCTGGAGTACAGCATCCAGTTCTGGGCTCCACAATTTAGGAAGGACGTGGAGAAGCTTGAAAGCATCCAGAGGAGAGCCACACACATGATCAGAGGGCAACAGAACAGGCCTTTCGAAGAGAGGCTGTGAGCCATGGGACTCTTCAGCCTCGAGAAGCACAGGCTCAGGGGTGACTTGGTGGCAGCCTATAAGTACATCAGGGGTGTGCACCAGGATCTGGGGGAACATCTGTTCACCAGAGCACCCCAGAGGATGACAAGGTCTAATGGTCACAAACTACTACAAAATCGTTTTAGGCTGGACATACGGAAAAACTTCTTCACTGTCTGAGCTGCCAAGGCCCGGAACAGACTCCCCCAGAGGTGGTGCAAGCCTACTCTGGACACTTTCAAGAAACATTTGGATGTTTATCTTGCTGGGATCCTTTGACCCCAGCTGACTTCTTGCCTCTGGGACAGGGGGCTGGACTCGGTGATCTTATGAGGTTCCTTCCAGCCCTAATGTCTATCAAATCTCATGTTATAGCTGGAGCCTGGCTCAGGGGGATAAATGTTTCATCATTGGAATAGTCCCAATTATTACAGTTTAATGAGCTTATTCTCTGCTTTGGGGAAATTATTTCTCAGACTGCTTTCTGTGAGTCTCCCAATAATCTCAAGTGCTGTGATGCCATTACCAGGTCTCTCCACTTCTTCATAAATATTGTGATAAGTTGATATTTCCCTTTGAAAGCCCAAGCTCCTGGATTTGTGGGCTGAGGTGGCTCAGTGTATATTTAAAAAAACAAATTCGTGTTTCAAGCCCCCCTGCTTGCAGGGCTTAAGAAGGTGACCCAAGTATTCCTCACACAACTGAGAGATTGGGAAGCAAAAGCTTCAAATGAACCAGTTTTTATCTTGGGATATTTTAAAGCCAGTGTCATGATTTGCTGGGGCCTGGTTTGTGACTGTGAAATCAAAAAGGCCACAGGTCTACCCAAGCCTGGATGGCTCCTTGGGGTAACATGGTAACACACACCCGTCCCTGTAGCTGAAGGGATACAAGAAGGCATTGATGGAACTAGTATTGCATCTGGCCATCTCAGTTTCCCGAGCCCCAATGACCACATGGTCCGTTTTACAGCTGGGTGGAGTTGGGAGTCCAGAGCAAAGCTCATATTTGCCTCGTGGGACCTGTGGCAAAATGTTTTACTCCAGCAGCCACCTCACTTGACGAGTACAAGATGTAGCTGTGGAGGAACACAGTTGTGGACCACTGCTCCCACCCCAACCGTCTCTTGCTCTAAGGAGACCTCAATATAAACTAACTGTCTTACCGATTCACAAATGTAAATGAACCAGCTGCCATTCCCCAGCTGTGGGCCCACTGAGGAGAGAAAGACTTGTTTTGCATCCCAGATTTAAGGGTCCAGTTCCCAAGGTGCTATTAGCAACAATAACAGACTGTAAAAAGGGGGCTATATCTCCCTACCCAGAACATACAGTATCATAGTGCTTAGGGTTGGAAGGGACCTAAACAGATCGTCATGTCCGACACCTTGCCCTGGGCAGGAACCGGTGCCAGGGTCATAGCACTCCAGCCAAATACCTGTCCGGCCTCCTCTTGAAGACCCCCAAGGTAGGAGAGAGCACCACCTCCCTTGGGAGCCCCTTCCAGAGCCTGGCAGCCCTAACTGCAAAGTAATGTCTCCTGATGTCCAGCCTGAACCTTCTCTCTAACAATTTGTGGCCATTATTCCTAGTAACCCCGGTGGTGCCTAGGAGAACAGAGCCTCCCCCAATTCCCACTGCTTCCCCCTGGTGAGTTTGTAAATGGCCACCAGATCCCCTCTTAGCTTTCTCTTGTGGAGGCTGAATAGGTTCAGGCCCTTTAGCTTCTCTTCGTAGGACCTGCCCTGCTGCCCCTTGACCATGCAAGTAGCCTTCCTCTGGACCCTCTTGATGCTGTCCACATCCCTCCTGAAGTGCGGCACCCAGAACTGGACACAGTACTCCAGCTGTGGCCTGACCAGTGTCACACACAGGGGAAGGATCACCTCCCTGGACCCGCTTGTGATGCATCTGTAGATACACGACAAGGTGCAGTTAGCCTTACTGACCGCTTCCTCGCGTTGACAGCTCATGTTCATCCTGGAGTCAACAATGACTCCAAGATCCCTTTCTGCCACTCTGTTGGTCCATACGTCTTGGTGCAGATAATCTTAAATTCCTATCCTAGCCCCTCACATCTCCCACAACGTGGTTGACAGGAACTATGAACACACTGGAGAATGGACAGTCATCCCTAGGGGGTAGAGGTTACTCCCTCAACTCAGCACAGAGGCAGGGAGCTGTGCTACCTGCTTTCTATATGCCAGAAGGGCACGGGGGAAGCCCAGCAGAGGGGTCTTCAGGGACCTAGTGGAGAAACTGCTTCTGTGGGGAATTAAGCACATTTTTTCTTGTCACATAAGGCTGATAGGAAAGACAAAAGTTGAGGAAAACAAAGAAGGGAGGCAGAGCAAGGAAATCTTGCTGGAAAGGAGCATACTCTGTACCAGCTCTTTAGGCAGCAGGTTGACACAATCCATACAGGCAAAAAGAAAAGTGCACTCTGTCCTCCTTAATTACTTGTAGAAGCCCGTCTGGCAATTACCCAGCCTGCATTCAGTCAATAAGATGAGTGTCTTTGCCAAGCACAGATCAGCAGCCCTTTGCCCCAGGTAATCTCCATGGAAAGCAGGACAGATCTGCACATAGTTTATTGACTGGCTTTATTGAGGGAAACAGCAGCCCGAACAAAAGGAATGAGCAGAGAATCTCCTTCGCTGAGGCTGCAGGAGCTGGTTGTTGAGACATGTTGTATTCACAATGGGAGCAATAATTTGCAAAATGTATGCCAAGCCAGGAACGCGAAGGATAAATCACTCATAACTGGGAAGATGATAATAACAGGCCTCTGGGGAAATTTGTACTGCTGAATAGCTGACTTTTTTTTCACTTGAAGTCACTTAACAAACCCTCATGCAGAAATCTTCCAAGAGGCGCACCTTAGGGGGTATCGGAAATATTGATAAATAATACTGTGTGCTGCTGAGACCCTCAGCATGCAACTGTGACACTATTATACATAGGACACCAGATACATTCACATCCTACCCCCAAGGATTTGCGTGGGAGTCCTGCCTGCATCAGGGAGGCAGGATCTACTCCGTACAAACTTCCCCTTAGCAGCTCAGCAGGTCAATAAACATGCAGGTGCTGTGTCTGTTCACCTCTTCCTTACCGTTTAAATTGGCAGCACCCACCACACTGAAAGACTTAGTACAGTGGGGTGCAAGTGGAGTATAATACTTGCATATTTTATTGAAGCAGAAATAGGCGTTGAATCAAAGGCTCCCACAGGAATCAAATTATTAAAAATAAGGCACTACCCTTCCACCCTTTGTTTTTGGGAAATTGCAATACAGGTCAAGGGTTGCCAGCAGTTAGACAGTGGATGCTTTGGGAACATACATCTTATGTCAGACTGTCAAGTGCTCCTCGTGTATAATTGGGGCAGTCTTCAGAAGTGCTTGGCACCTGACTGCACCTACCGTGACACTTCTGGCCAGATTTTCCAATGATCTCTATGCCTAACGTGCTGAGCTCTTGAAAATCTGGGCTATGGGCCCTAAGCCTCAATGAAGCCAATGAGAGTTCTGCTTTGAGAGGGGATGAGGCATTCAAGAGGGAAAGGAATAAGCTCAAAGGAAGACTGAAGGCTAAGTCATTCAGGCATCGTCACTTATTATTATAAGTAAAGCCATGTGTTGAGTGAACTGCAGTAAGCGGCCTAGTTGCCCACAGTGTCTCTGGCTGTCATCCTCATTATTTAGGTTACAGATGGGATACACTGTTTATCTGAACTTTTGTCAGCCTCCTGCTTACTGACTTGGTCCAAGGGTGTTTGCACTGGCTGACACAGATGGGTATTGTTAACCTTCTGTTGGGTGATCTTTTGTACAAACATATTGTGCCTATTTGGCAAACACCATTGCTTCCCTACCCTCCCAAAATCAGCATTTAGTGCTGCTGCCAATGCTGCTAACATTGTACAGGTGATGCAAATGTGTTATGGGAGGCAAGGAGCTGGTGTGAAATTCCACCATCACTATACCAAATAGATTCTGACTGATTTGTTATCCCCAGTTTGGATAGGTTTGGGCACACTATACATTCAGTGTCCTATCACCTTGACAAGGCCATTCTACAAACAAAACACTGAACTGAAACATGAGTGGAGGCCAGACATTTAGGATGCAGAGAAGGCCTGATTCTCCCTTGCACTATGGCCCCTTTCTACCATTCACGTGTGCAAAGAGGGCAAGAGTCTGACAATAAACAGACAGTAGAAAGTTCCCCAGGAGGAGAAGGCTCTGTTATGCTGGCTGGAAGCTGGCCCAGCACTAGCTGCCTCACCCATACCATAGGTGGAATGGGCTTAAGCAAGGAGACATGGCAGGACCATGGTAAGTGATTGGACTGCAGAGCTGTACTATACTATGGACCGGCACAAAGCCCTCAAGACTTTGCATATGGCATAACATAAAGCAGCCCTTAGGTTGCTCTGACTCATGTTGGGCCTGAACTAGCCCAGAAGCAGGCAGCTATACACAGATCCCATGAGGCCCCCTTGCCAAGTGGAACTTGAACACTGGGGAGAAGCACTGAAGCCAGTGTCTCTGAATGCATGGTTATGTGGCTAAAGGGAAATAGCAGGTTTTCCTATGAGCAAAGCTGGGTTAGGAGGAGAACAGCCATGGAAAATGGTTTATAGGCTAGGTTCACTAGGGTGTTCCAGCTACTCTAGGTTTCCAACTTCTTTGCATCTCCAGTACGGCTCAGTGCCATCGGGGCCACCAGTGAATTTGGCTCCTAATCCCCAGGTATTTACAAAACACTTGAGGCATGGGTTTCACAGATCATATGCTGCCCAGGGTTTATGTTATTCCTGACTTCTACAAGAGTCCTGAACCCACGTTAGCTATCCACCTCATAAAACATTTGACATCAGCTGATGTGCAGCAAACACAGGAGACCAGACCCATTGGCCCAGGAGACCCCTTCCTGTTCTGTGTGCCTATAGAAATAAAGGCTGGCTATGGCTCTAACAAGGCACCGTTCTTCTGTGCAGCCTATGGCAGGCTGGGAGATGCACTGTCATTCACTTCTCATGCTGGGGACTACCAACGCTAGCTAAATTATAATCTTCCAAAGGGATGTATGTTTAGGGATGGATCCAGCCTGGGGAGCCATGTCATCTGGCACACAGGGCTCTTAAAGGGGCCAGAAATTCAGGGGTGAGACCTGCCAGCAAAGGGCACTGAGCCCCATTGAGACTGTGTTGGAAGTTTGGAGCGAGCTATGGCTATGCTGCATTACGCTGGTAGCTCTCTGACACTGCTTGCCCCACCACTACTGCTGCTGGGTCTGGCTCCAGCCCGGGGGCCCCAGTAAGTTTGACACTTCTGATTAAGGCCATTTCTCTGAGCTCACATGAACAGTCAGTGGCGGTGTTAGGAGCTGAACCAAACAGGCACCTGGCTCCCAGAACATCCTTCCTGCACACAGCTCTGTGTCCTGTCACACTGAGATTTACCTTCTTGCTGTTCAGGAAACAGGAGGTAACCCTTGCCTTGACTAGATACTTCACGTCTGCTTTAATCTCATAGATACTTCATATCTGCTTTAATCTCATAGCATATGGCACTTGTCTTTCCAGTCCCTTTTATTTCCCTTCTGACTCCTTGCTCTTTTTTAAACAGCTTAACAATCTAAACAGCTCCACTTGAGCCGCTGCCTTGTGTTTTCGGGGTTAACTTTGCTTAGGAAAATGAGGTCATTTGCCATCTGCTCTTCTTCACTATCAGCAACAGCCATGCAAACTCTCCAAATAGCTATAGCAGAAAGGCAGGAGGGATACATACAGTTAGGATAGTATAAAGATGGGGGGGAAAGGGGAAGAAGCTGGTTCTCTATTGCTTCACTCCTTATATAATCACTACACCTGTACCAAGTGGGTGTTGCAGACGGCCACTGCAAGCATGGAGTATTCTAATTCGGTTGCTTTAGACACCCACTCAGCACATGTGTTAAAGAGTGCTGGCCAGGCAAGTGCTGAGCCTGCCTGCTCTGAGGCTGAAGCTGGTTATGCACCTGATTGCCGGAGGCTGAAGGTAAACGCTGGCTAGCAAGGGCAAAAATAACAACTGCAGCAGGGAGCTATTGAGTGGGAAGATGTCTCTACAGGGGCCAGCCTGTGACCTGCAGTCTTTTTGGAGGCCAAAGAAAACAAGAGCCAACACAGGAGGTAATCAGTATGATAAAAAGCAGGCTGAGATTATTTTAGCTGTGATGAAGTTCCCAATTGGCTGCTCTTGGCAGCAGCTATAAGGGCTAAAAGTAACTGGCTATATCCTGGTGTCTGTAGTGAGGATGTAGGAAGTGACTTTGCCAAGCTGAAAGGCAGGTACATTCAAGGTTGTTCAGTCTAGAAAGTTTGTCTTTCCTTTCTATCTTGTTATCTTCTTTCCCTTCTTCTGGCTCCTCAGGCCTCCCCTCCTCCTCCTGCCCAGTCCCAGTCTTGGGGGCTTTACCCACTGCTGCAGAGTAGCAGCCCCTGTGTAAGGGGTGATGCAGTTCTGCTGATGGCTACATATATCCCTGTGCGTGCAGCAGTCTAAGGTGTGGAGCTTTGTGTCTTTGCCCTGATGGCTGAAACTGCTCACTGGCTTATACCAGTTTCAAACAAATGTTGGACACTTGACAGCTGAAAGCAGTGCTACTCCCCAGAGCAGGTAGATCTGTGGCTGCAGCCCATAACCTACATTGTGGGAAAACTAGGAATATAATGGAGCATCTCAACTTTGTAATCTCAACCTTTGTAACAGTTTCCAGCCCAGACGTGAAAGTGGGCTGTAACCGTGGCTGAGATGGCTAATGTGATAACTGGCAACAGAAACCAGGGCATAGTGACTAGGCCAAGGGAAGTGATTTCACCCTTGCTGGCATTGCTAAGACCACAACCAGAACTTGCCTCCAATCCTAGGGGCCACATGAAAAAGGCTGTTTAGAAACTGGAGAAGCAGCTGAGAGGAGCCACAAAAATTATTTGAGAGTTGGAGAACATGTCACATGGTGAGATACATAATAAGGACCCCATCTGTTTAGCTTCTCTGAAGGAAAATAGAGGGGATCTGATACACAGTTTACAAATACTTTTGCAGACCTAAAGATACCGAATACTAAGGGGCATTTTAGTCTCATGGCTCATAGGAAAAGGCATAACAGGAGCCAGTGGCTGGAAGCAAAAGCCAGATGCATTCAAATAAAAATTAGGCACAATTTTTATCCATGGAAACTATTAATTATGGGAGCCAATTCCCAAAGGAAGTACAGCCTGTCCCATGCCTTGAATTTAGGGCTGGATGGATGCCATTCTGGAAGATGTACCTTATCTGACCACAGGGCACTCTTCAGGGTTACTAGAAACAACAGACACAAACTGAAGGAGAGCAGATTTAGACTGGACATCAGGAAGAAATTCTTTATAGTAAGAGTTGCCAAAATATGGAATGGGCTTCCAAGGGAGGTGGTGCTTTCCCTACCTTGGAGGCATTTAAAAGGAGATTAGACAAACACCTGGCTGGGGTTACTTAACCTCAGCGCTCGTTCCTGCCTAGAGCAGGGGGTTGGGCTCACTGATCTAATAGGTCCCTTCTGACCCTTTCTACCTATCTATGAAATCACAAATCATAAGGTCCAGTGTTGTAGTAAATGGGCAAAATGTAATGACCTGTGATAGATGAATAAGGTAGAAGGACATTTGCTTTTGGCCTTAAACCCAATGAATCTTTGCAGAGGGATGCAACTGAGTAACTTTAGGAATAAGTTAGACAAGGACTCATAGGCAGCAGGAGAAAATATTATCGTGAGTAGAGGCCTGACCCCCCACCCCCATCCCTCCCATGGGGCCTTGTGGGGCTAGTGCACACTGGTGCTGTACGTGGGGGGGGGGGGGCATGGCGGTGGTGCTGTAGGATGGCAATGCCGTGGTGCTGCTCCTGTTGCTGGCGCTGAGAAATTAGTTTGGGAAGGCTAAGCCCTGTTAGCTCCAGCCTTCTGCCACCTATGCAAAGACTTTTATATGGGATGGTTTGGATAGGGATGATCCTGCCTCAGGTTGGGGGTTGGACTAGATGACCTCCAGTGATCCCTTCTAGAGCTGCTTTTCTATGATATACAAACTGCTCAGTGGGTTTAAGAGGAAGGAAGTGGGATGCTCTCCTGTAGGCAGAGGCAGTGAACGTCCTAAGATTTCCCGTGTGTCTCTGTTGATGCTGATTATCTGTTTTACTTTAGCGACTGCCCCAGCTGTGATCAGGACCCTGGTTTGTACATACACCGAGGCCTCTTTGGGGTGCGTGGGCACAATGCTGGGAGCTCCACGTGTCAGCCGCTAACGAAGCTGTGCTGTTTGCCACAGTGTGGCATGTTCATCCCGCCGGTTTTAGGAGTGAGAGAGGAGTAGGTATGGGACGGGGCTACCAAACAAATCACTGGGTGATATTCTGTGGTCTGCATTAAGCAGAAAGTCAGCATGGTCCCTGCTGGCCATAGACTCCCTGGATCTATGAGTAGGGAGACCAGCAGACTGGTGGTGGAGAGGGGTTATATGCAAGGTTAGGAGAAAGAGGCCACACACAGCCTCTCTCAGCCTTTGATAAAGAAAAAAATAGCTGCAGCAAATATGAGCTCAGCTCTCACTACCCCTCCGTAGTTGTGCGAGTCGAGTGGGGGCCTTCTGGAGGTCAGGCCTGCGTCTCATATGAGTTCAGATCTGAAGAAAACCTAGAAACTACTTTAACCACTGCTATGCCCTTCCTCCTCCCCTGGTATGAAGACTTTGGCAGTTCAGGCAGTGCCCCAGGTCTTATGAGATCTGACCCAGCTTTGCCACTGCCCTCCAACCTTTGCTTGGGCAAGCTAATTAATCCATCTTCCTTGCTTCCACACATGTAAAAAGGGGGACAAGACCACCCTGCCTCACAGGACTG
The DNA here is from genome assembly GCA_030014935.1 of Caiman crocodilus. NCBI lineage: Eukaryota > Metazoa > Chordata > Crocodylia > Alligatoridae > Caiman > Caiman crocodilus. The sequence continues at coordinate 13,729,701 of JAGPOW010002173.1, forward strand.
CAGTGAGGATTGATGTTAGTGAGGAGCACAAACGCTGCAGGGACGGGAAGGAACCCTCCAAGTATTGAGATACTGCCTGTAGTTTCTAATTCATTTCACCCACCCTGGCTAGGAAAATAAATTGATTTTGAATCGGCTCCTTGGTTTTACTGAAGGCTCTACCTATTGCGGGAAGATTAGAAAATGCAAGGTAGCGTCTAGCTAGCCACCTATGCATCTCTAAAGAGCTCGTCATGGTGGCATCCGACCTGCCTTCTACAAAGCAAATAACAGCGTGCTTGAGTTACACGTTTGTGCTTTCTGGTGCATTGTTCATGATTTGTAGCCTTGAAATGTAGATGAGATGTCTCTTCTGAAAGATACAATCTAGTTCAACCACAACATATCGGGCTTGATTCAGTAATTACAGGAAGAAATTCTGTGAGATGCATTTATACAGGAGGTCACGTGTAATGTTCTTAGGGCCTCGGCATTTAATTCTCTGCTCACTGCACAGCTCAGTGCTTACTCTGTTAAATAATTAGGTGTCTTGCCATATATCTAGCATGTTGTGTAAAACACAGGGGCCTTGCCTGTGGCAGAAACTGCAAAAAGTCATTGAAATAAAAAAAATCTAGCCTAGTTTCTCAAGGTATTGAGCACCCACTGCTGTAGTGCTGCACTTCTTCAAGCCACGCTGTATTGTAATACAGAAAGAGACTGACCTTGTATAACTTTCCTTCCAAAAATTTTCTCCCTTCGGATAGAAAGATCTGGTGGAAAATGGTACTTTGTATAGCAATTTACAATGATTAAATGAAGCCACAGAGCCAGTCCATATAATAACAGCTATATTATCAGTTTTGCCATAAACCATTATTCATTATCCGTGTTTCACTGGATAACCCAGGCCCTATTGAAAAAGCATTATTTCTTCTGCAGTCAGCTGTATTTTAATAAGTTACATTACAAGTAAAATATCCCCAGAGAAGATCCAAGCATCGTTCCATTTGTCAGCTGCACAAAGATCAGAATAAAAATATTCCAAGGTGGAGTAATGTACTGTGACATTGTGCAAGTTAATTTATAAAAAAAAATTAACTGTATTTCGAACTGTAGGAGAGAGATGAGGGAGGAACTGGCTTGTTCCAGCTGATATTAAAATGGCCTTAAAGTGAAATATATTTAGCAGACATGCATTTTTTTATGAGATTCAGTGCCAAGACTCTTCTGAAAACTAAAAATAAGACTAAAGTTTAAATGAAGTTCTCAAGGTGAGAGTCACTGTGGTTGCAACTTGCTGCTGTAGAGAGGGGTGAGCAGGGCCCCGATGTCAAGTGCAGGGACAGGAGCTGTGCGAACCTATCCCCCAGCCAAGGCAAGATGCATTTGGTCCTGGTTTCTAGCTGATGCAGAACTGCAATGCTTTGCGTTGGGATGTCTGTGCTCTGGAGCTGAAGTATTGAAGATACGCCATCACTGAGCGCCTAGTCCATAGTATTCACTCTGATTCTTCGGTGTTTCTTCATTGAGGGAGTGTACGCGGGAACATTGAGCTGTCAGTTAGTCCATTCCTTTCAGCACAAGCTGATGCCCCCTCCAAGCAGAGCAAGCCTACATTCCTCTTGTGCTTGGTTTACATTCCCAAGGTCTTCCAGCAGCTACGTCAGCTAGAGGTCAGAACAGGATGGGACACCTCTTCTAGCTGATATAGCCAGGCTGACAAAACCTGTAATGTGGACACAGCTCTGGCAGCAGAGAGAGGGCTTCTGCCAGCTAAGCTGCTGCTGTTCAGAGGAGCTGGTATAACTCTGGCAGCATAAAAATGCCTTCTGCCAGCAAAGCGGCCTCTCCATCATGAGGCTTTGCCATCAGCAGCCTTGTAACATGGAGGAGTCACCCCCATGCTCAGTGAAGCATTACAAACCAGGGGCTTGATTCAGACGCGCTCAGGTGCTAAGCACACTCCTCTTCCCTCAGTTATTAGGTTGCTCATTGCCTGACAGGAGGTGTCGCACATCCTGCAGAGCAGGCCCCCCTAACAGAGCTCACCAACCCCCCCTAACACCAGTGCAGCTTCTTAAATGTGGGACCAGCACAGCATCAGGCATAAATCAGTGTGGCTCCATTGACTTCACTGGAGCTATGCTGAGGAGCCGTATGCTGAGCATCTGGCCTGTAGCTTCCTTCCAGCAATGACACCAAAGCTGTCCAATTTCTGCATAGCTGGAGGCCACATGCTGCACCAGCTGTGTGATGCACTGCCCGCTGCCCCTGCTGCCTTGTACTAATGCCCCTGTGCTGTGCCATTTGGGCCCCACACCATGCCATGCAGCAGGTGCTCTGCTGTGCCATGGCAGCAACCTGGGTCCCCTGAGTCCCTCAGCTGCAGGATCTCTCTGCCCTTGTGACTGTGCCATCCCCACCCTGCCCTCAGGGTGGGGGCAGGCAGCTGAAGCTGGAGGAGGAAGGAGGAGCAATTTGCAGCGATCAAACGGAGAACTCCAGAGACGGCAGCAGAAGAGTGATGGGGACAGTGGCATCCAGACTGCAGGCTGCAGTTTAATACCTCAGGGGCTGCCAGCTGGACAGCCCTGGCTTACACAAAGAATGAGTGCCAATGAGAGCCCCGTTTCCTGTCACCCTTCATCCAGCCTGTGATGCTGCAGTGGGACTGCGACTGCTTTGACCTCACAGGCTGCCCCAGGCAAGAAGCCACTTGTCTGGAAGACAGGTCAGATCTCCTGTATACCATGCTGGCTGTGAAAAGGGGCTTTAAAGCAGGCATGACTTACAGGTATGTTAGCTCCAAGTACTCTTTATGCTGCCCAAGCCATACAGTGGGGCTGTGTTTATGAGCACAGGGGTTGGGGGCTTCTAGCAGCACTGTACCTAGACTCCTGGCGGCCCCAGGCCAGCTTTTACTATTGGGTCCCCCCTTCGCCAGAGATAATGATAAAAATAATCAGATGACAGGAAAAAAATGAACATGTCTGGGCCCTGGGCGGCTGCCTAGTTTGCCCATGTCCGTGTCTGACCCTGGCTTCTGGTCACATCCAGACTTCCAGGCACGGATAGGAAAAAGCAGCATAGGAAAGCTCTTCCATGAGTGCAGTAAGGGGCTCTTTAAGAGAATTGGATGCTTTGTGTTTCGCTATTACTATCCAGCAATGCCACGGTGGTGTTTACAATCCCTCCATGGAGTCAAGGTCAGTTGTAACTGTCGGTGTGGGTTTAATTGTTTCTTTTAGGATGGATGAATTTTCAGGCCTACTACCAGCAAAAGGCAGTATATACTCAGCTGTCAGCTGGCCACAGCACAGATGGACTCTCTGTACCCAGGGACAGGCAGAAGCTATTGACCAGCCAGCCAGCTTACGCAGAGGCCAGTTTCAGGAATAAATGGCTAGTGTGCTGGACAACCTCCAGTGTGAAGGCCCTCTAGCTGGAGCATAGACAGTACCATAAATCAAGGCTATTTTATTGCCTTCCTGAATTTTACTTCAAATGTCTTAGGTGTCCACACACTGGCAGAAATAAATCAGACTAGATTTGTGTAGGTTAGACGATCTGTGGTAGCCGCATACAGTGCGCAGTCTCTTGATGCGTTCAGTATGCAGCAGCATTGTTCTCCTGTTTAATGCATCTGTCCGTGGCATCTGTGATGTAATTCGAGCACAGTACGAAGGAAGAAAGGAGGAACGTAGGGCTGGGAGTCAGAAGGTCCTGAAGTCCTGGTCTGGACCTGCTGCTAACTATCTGGCTTTATGCAAGTCCCTTCATTTCCCTAGCTCACGTCTTCCTTGTGTGACAATGTATGAGTTCACCTCATTGGATCGTTCGTGGTCATTCGTGTTAATGCCGTGCTTTGAAGAGGCAATGCTAAGCTGTCTGGTCTCCATCCGCCTCAAGTGAATTGGGAGACCTCAGCAGGTCCTTTCCAGAGCGCACCTGAAAAGTGCGGGGCACACGATCTCTCTGAGTCTCAAGCATTTATCTACTAAAGCCAGTTGCTGGTGTGAAAAAAAATTCCCACGTGGGCCTTCTGACCTGCTGACAAAATGAGCTTAATTATCTAGACACTTTCCCTGGCAAGACGGCTTCTTGCATTTCTGTGGCTGCTTTTTGTCTAACGGATACAGCAGGCAGTTGAATGTGGCTAGGTACAGAGGTTCAAAAAGTCCAAGACAAAATGAATCTAAGTGACGTGGTTTTCTGTAAACGGTGTAGTCTAAATTGGTGGCAAACAACACCCGTTTGCCTTTTGGGGGCAGGGTAGAGGGGCAGGAGTGCACCTTAGACTGGGCACTGCCATTTTTAAACCAGTCTGTGTGTGCCAAACTTCTGTTCTCTTACAGGTATAGACCAGTTTCTGATCACTTATGCTGGTCAGATTGTAATGTCTGTATCTGGCCTATATGTTATGACCTGCTTTCATGTCCAGTGCAGATGTCCTTGGTTTCAGTAACTTTGCACAGCTCTCTAGCACTATGGGAGTTCAGGGCGATTCGCTACTGTCAGAGGTGGGTGTTTTGTGCATTGTTGGTGAAGACGCAAGCTAGCCCTCCTTTCATGTTCAGTTGCTTGCTTCCAGAAGAATTTGAAAAGTTTTAGACAGGGAAAATGGCGACTTGGCTTCTTTTAAGAACAATGGAAAACACTGGCTGTTGTGGCTGAGGTGGAAAGCAGGTCGTGGGCCACTCGACTTGCTTTTATTGGTTTGGTTTAAGGGGAGGCTGCAGTAAATAGAGAATAGAACCATAGAAGTAGGATGGGAAGGGACCTTGCAGATCTTCAAGTCCAACCCCCTGCCTGGGCAGGAGGAAAACTGGGCTCAAGTGACCCCAGCCAGGTAGGCATCGAGCCGTTTCTTAAAGACCCCCAGGGTAGGAGCCAGCACCACTTCCCTTGGAAGTTGGTTCCAGATCCTAACCGCCCTGACAGTGAAGTTGTTCCTATGGATGTCTAATCCAAACCTACACTCCAACAACTTGTGGCTGTTATTCCTTGTTATCCCGGGGGGTGCGAGGGAAAACAAGGTCTCCTCCAAACCCTTCTGGTCCCCCCCCAGTGAATTTATAGATGGTCACCAGGTCCCCCCTTAGCCTTCTCTTGCAAAGGCTGAACAGGTTCAGGTCCCATAGCCTCTCATTGTAGGGTCTGCCCTGCTATGCCTGGATCATGTGGGTGGCCCTTCTCTGGACCCTCTCCATGCTGTCCGCATCCCTCTTGAAGTGGGACGCCCAGAACTGGACACAATACTCCAGCTGCAGCCTGACCAGTGTTGCATAGAAGGGGAGGATCACCTCCTTGGCCCTACTTGAGATGCATCTGTGGATGCACAATAGGGTCCGGTTAGCCCTGCCGACCGTGACCTCGCAGTGTCGGCCCAGGTGCATCTTGGAGTCAGTGGTGACTCCAAGATCCCTTTCTGCCTCCGTGCTCTCAAGAAGGGAGTTTCCCATCTTATAAGTGTGCTGCTGGTTACTACTGCCCAAGTGCAGCACCCTGC
>JAGPOW010002173.1:13735291-13763133 GCA_030014935.1 Caiman crocodilus
TTTGGTATCATCAGCAAATTTGAACAGGTTGCTTTTCACCCCGTCATCCAAATCGCTGATAAAGAAATTGAACAGTGCAGGCCCAAGGACCGAGCCCTGAGGGACACTGCTGCCCACTTCCCCCCAGGTCCACCACCACCCTCTGAGTACGACCCGTCAGCCAGTTAGCAATCTATCTGACTGTGTAGGCATTGATGCCACAGTCACCTAGTTTTTTAATGAGGATGGGGTGGGAGACAGTGCCAAAGGCCTTGCTGAAGTCCAGAAAAATTACATCCACAGCAACACCGACATCCAACACTTTTTGTGACCTGATCATAAAAGGCAATCAGGTTGGTCTGACATGACCTGCCCCCAATGAAACCGTGCTGGTTGCCCTTGAGCATCATCCCCGATGCTGGCCCATCACAGATGTGCTCCTTGATGATCTCCAAGTATTGTTATAGGGCACAGGAGACTGGAGTTCTGGTCCTACTTGTTCCTCTGACCTGCTTATGTGACCTTCTGCAAGTCAGTTCACTTTGTTTCCTATTCCCCCTCTTGTCTGTTTTGCCCATCTATATTGTAAGCTCCACAGCACCAGGGCTCTCTCTCACCCTCGGGTTGCACAGTACCCAGCTCACAGGGGCCCCCACTCCTGACAAGCCTCTAAGGCCATCTGCAGACGCTTCCTCAGCCTGATGAAGGGTATTTGTATCAAAAAGCTTGCAAAGAAGAATTTATCCAACTATTTGAATTGGTCTAATAAAAGATATCAGATCTACCCAAAGAACCTTGTCTGCCTATCACAATGCTCAGCACATAAGTATGCCCCCTAAACATTTCAGAAAGAGTGCTTGTGAGGAAGCATTTGTGCCAATCTTTATAACACTTCTGTGCAGAGAACTATCCTGAGGCTGATGCATAAGTCTTGAGTCTCACCCAAGCCCAGAGGCATGCATAGGCATTGTTCTGGCTTTCCATAGAGAAGTAAACAGGAGACTGAATCTCAAAGGGAAGTGAATAAAAGAGGTTACAGATACCATCAAAGTGAATTCATAGCCTTTATTCAAATGAATGCCTGCAAATCCTTTCCCTTCCTTATCTGCTTGGCTTCAGTTTCCACATGCAAAAGAAACTTCCCTGAAAACTGCAATGTCACGCCTTGGAAGCTGTTTTTCAACACAGTGATTTATAATGGATCAAGAAAATTAAACTGCTGGAGAGAGAAGGAAAGTTTGGTAGCCTTTTTTGATGGCCTAATGAAGTTTCATCTAAAGTTTCAGTTTGTTGTCAGCTATTAATTCTAACTCGGATACAGATTCCCTAAATTACTTTTCCTACAACTGAATCTAAATATGAAAATCAATTAACAAGGAAACTTCTGGCTGTGTCTGAGAGGGGAAAATAGAATGACAAATCGCTCAATTCTGTTTAAGCCTGCAAATTTGCATTGAGAAGGGGATGGGGGCAGGGCCTTACAGAAAGACCGGTAGATCAATTTTCAGAGCCTGACTACCGGAGATTCTTCAAAGTTACTGAAGGCTTCCTCTCAGGTTTAAAAAAAAAAAAATCAATGTTGATAATTAATTTACCAGAATCTACTCGCTCTTGCTCTTTCCAGTCAATGCAGAGAGAAAGTCATAGAGGAGTTGAATTTTACATTTCCGCAGAGACCACTCTGGGACAAAATGAATAAACACTCATAAATTACTTCAAAGCGTTTGCATGTTGTGTATTTTTTTTCTTTTTTAATTACCTGAAGGAAATTTGTAGTCACCTGCTATTCCGCCCTTTTAAAGTGGAAATCCTTTCAGAGACAAACGTGTTTAGGGATTTCTTAGTTTTATAGAGGGTGTTAGGATAAAGTTGTATTTGGAAACACTAATATTGTTGGCAGGACAGGACTAATGATGGCCAATTCCAGGTTATAATAGTAGAGTCTGCATCACCCCTTTACCTTAATATTAGCTTGGGGATTGTATTAAAATCTGAAGTTTCTAAGGAAATGGGTTTGGTACTCAGGACTGCTAAGGCCTCACCTGGGTTCTGCCACTAAGTCATAGTATAACTTCAGGCAAGTTACTTAGCTTCTCTCTGCCTCCAATTTACCTATTACTTAAATAGCACAAATACAAGTGTGCTAGGGAGAGGGAGTGTACAGCGAACACCTCCCACTGACAGCCCAGTATACCTTCCTAGCTGCTGGGCAGGACTCTAGTCCTAAGAACATAATTACCATTTACTGGGTCAGGCCGTAGGTCCATCTTGCACAGTATCCTGTGTCACACCATGACACTGTGTGGATGCTGAAAGGGAGGGTGAGCTGGGTATTAGGGGTGTGTGAAATGGGCTGTATTCGATTTGGATTTGGACTCGGCCTGAATCGGGGACAGTGATTCAATTTGTTGATTCAGACCATTGTCCCCAATTCAATTCAGCAGAATCTGAAGATTTGATGCTGATGTGGAGAATCAGCGATTCGGACATAGACACAGCTTTAAATGTTTTTTCTATATACCTTAAGGTACCAGGCACTAGGGCTGTGGAAAGCTTCAGGTATCAATTTGATTTGGAGGAGAGTTGGTCCAATTCGGTGGCCAAATCTCCAAATCTGAATTGAGTCAGGGGACCAATTAAAAGGTTCAAATCTATCCAAAACTTCCCGAATCTTCAGAAAAGATTCGGAGAGCTTTGATAATTCGGGCGGTCCCTGATGGCTGCAGCAGGGAGCTGCAGCTGAACTCCAAGTTGGTAAGTACTAGGGTTGGGAGAGGGGGAAGGGGACCATAGGGGGACCCCTGCCAGGCCCCATCCCCTGCCTGCTGCCGCAGCTCCTCTGACCCCTGCCTGCTCCCCCACCCCCACCATGACTGCCCCACCTGCCCCAGGTCTCAGCCCTTTAAAGAAAAGCCCTGGTGCTCACTGGGTGTGGCAAGGCAGGAGGTGATCCCCGCTGCTCCCTCTACCCCACACTGCATGGGGGGTTCTGCATGAGCCCCCGGACCTATCCCCCACTCCCCCAGCCTTCCCACGGCTGCTCTGCCCAGGCCAGCTCCAGCCCTTTAAGAAAAAAAAATGGAGAAAAGCCCCGGGACTCAGCACTCCTGCAGCAGCCTTGGAGCTTTGAGGGGCTTGATGCTGGGGCAGATGAAGCACCCCACAGGAAAGCAGGGGGGCCCTGTGGCAGGGCATCAGTGGTGCCTGCCGCTTTAAGGGATAGATCAAACACTCAGCAGGAGTTTCATTATGGAGGCCATTTTCAGAACTCTGGCCACCTACATAAACATGAGCAGTTTGCTGCTGGGAGGCAGGCAAGAAGTGTTGCCTGGCTGAGCTGCTGCACTGGAACAGCTTGTAGCTAAGAGCAGGAGGCTCCTGGTCCTGGGCATGACCTAAAACTGCACTCTGCTGAGAGTAAGTGGTCTGGTGGGGCTCCCAGTGGTGCAGGAGCCCCCAGGAAATGCCAGACCAGTTACCACCCTGGTGAAAGGTGGGTAGGGTGAAGCACTTGAGCTGGGAATGGGGGACCCTGACCTCGGAGTGCAAGCTGGAGGCTAAGACCTAACCTGAGGGACCCGACTGGTCAATGCTGGGGCCAGGACCCAGATAGGGATCAAGAGGACGAGGGGCCCACTGCAGGGGATGCCCATATAGAGCAGAGACCTTGGGATCCTGACTGGCCTGAGACATGGCCAGGGCTTAAAGGAAAGCCGAAGGTCCCAGGAAAGGGGCCACAGCTAATGGGCAAAGGGGACAGTTGAGTTGGCTGCCCGAGATGCCTTCTGTGAGGCTTGGTGTAGGGATGGAATGGAGCCAAGGATAGCCCCCCCCCAAATATCGGGGTGTATAATGGGCAGTCTCCTGCCTAATTATTACATTAATATGATTACATTGAGGCAGGTGGCTGACCCATAGACAGGGGGCAGGCCAGTGGTTGCACCAGGCATGAAAGCCTGCCCCTGTCACAGGCCCCCCACATGCATGGTGGCAAACCCAGAAGTGGACCAGAAGTACTTCCACCTCTGGGTCTGCCGGGGAACATGTGGGGTGCCCCCCTATGCTCCACGCTGCTCAGCAATCAGCCAAGGGGGAACCCTGGTTGCTCCTCTAGACCCAGGAGGCACCAGTCGATCAGCCAAGGTGGCCTTGGGTTGGGGGAGGAAGATAAGGAAGACTTCTGGGTCTGCTGCCAAGCATGCTGGGGACTCCCCCGTGCTTCTATGGGATGTTCCCCGACCCAGGAGCACCAGTCGCTGAGAGAGGGGAGTGCAGAGGGGGACACACTGCGTGCTCCCCAGCAGACCCAGAAGTGCTTCTGGTCCACTTCTGGGTTAGCTGCTGAGCACACTGGGGAGCCTACCGTGCTTCTGTGGGATGCTCCATCTGCCCCATCATTGTTGCACTCACGAACTGCCTGCTACCTACAGGTTGGTAGAAAAAAACATTTAAAGCTGTGTCTATGTCTGAATCAACTTGGAGGGTTCTTATTCAGTTTGGAGAGATTAAAGGGTCTCCTGACTCAATTCAGATCTGGAGATTTGGCCATCAAATTGGGCTGAATCTCCACCAGATCAAATCAGGAACCAAAGCTCTGCACAGCCCTACTGAATAGGTCTAGCCTCTTTAGTCTCCCCTCATCTGGAAGCCCCTCCATGCTGCTAATCAAGCTTGTTGCCCTTCTCTGAACCTGCTCTAGTTCTTCTATATCCTTTCTGAGGCGTTGGGACCAAAACTGAATATTCAAGGCGTAAACACACCATGGATTTATAAGGGAGCATAATGATACCTTCCATCTAGCCTTTATTGAGCTCTCATGTGCATTAGATCACCACATTGCTGCAGGGACTTGATGCTCCAAAAAGGGCTTAGTGTGCTGGATTGGAAAAGGCCTACAGCTTCTTCTGGCAGAATGCTGTGCCCAGGTCTTACCATGTGCCCATCGAATCAATAGGACTTCTATCGGTTTCAGTGGTCAGTGAACAAGCCTGACTTAAGGAGCCAGATCACTGCAACTGACTTGTATCCTCCAGGAATTGGCACAGAGGGAGACATCATACATGTGGATTACACCATGTGACAAAAGCTGTAAGTTGTCTTACAGGCTAGGGACAGAAGTTGCACATAAACCAGCTTAAGTGATCAGAAAGTGGTTTAAACCTGTAACAGAACAGAAGGTGAGTGCATATAAACCAGTTTCAAAATGGCTGAAACTGGTTTAAGATAAATGTGACTGACTGTAGTATCAAACTTAACTGATTTGAGTCAAACCAGTTTATGAAACTTCTGTCCGAGACCCCTTCCTGGTTCAAGTTAAATCAGTCAGTCCCCCAGCGTGCTTTCCAGCCCTGAGCTGGGCTGGGCTCCAGAGAACAGGGCTGGCCTCACCCCTCTGCTCCCTAACCGGAGCAGTGATGGCTGGCTGACAAGGGGATGTGGGGGAGGGGCAAGTCTGGCTGGGGATGCAGTCCAGTTTTCGTAGGAGGGACTGTCCGTCCTCCTCTCAAACCCTGTCTGGGGCCAGGGGGAGGGATTAAACACTCCTTCCCCCACTCAAACTTACTGCTGTCTACAACTGTAGACTACAAATCCCAGTGGTACCTGGAAGCAGGAAGAGCAAGTGATGAGGAACCCTGCAGAGTCCTGCTGCTGTAACTGCGGACTGCAAATCCCAGACCTTGGGTGTAGCAGAAAGAGGAAGTGAACACACAACCAGAGAGCCTGCTCTAGCACCCCCAGGTGCTGGCCTGAGCCACTGCAGGCATGTGGCTGCATTTCCAGAGTCAAAGGTGTCTGTTCACTTCTGTTTCAATTTAATCTGTGCAGCTTAGACTAACCTGCAAAGACTGAATTGATTCAGCCTCGGACTTTTTGACTGTCTGTACTTAGCCACGGAGTGTCCTCCCCCAGCCATCCTACTTACTACATGGATCAAGACAGATAGCTCCAGGAAATCTTCATCGCTGTCTCCAAATGATAGTCCCGCATCACCCTGAGGAACTTAGTTTATTGAAGAGGAAATTTGTGTGTCAGGTAAGGCAGATGGCAAAGAACATACAGCAAAGCCTGATTAGAAACCATTGCTCAGACTTTGATCCCTAGAAAAATTACAAATATGCTCAGTGAAGGCAGAGACCAAGACTCATTCTCATCAGCTTGAAGTTTGTAATTGTTATTCAGTTCACTCCATCCTTGTTTTTCCTAAAGGAATCCATGTTTCCTGGCCTTCAGCAATTGCTGGGGAAGTCTTGTGCTGTCACCCTGTTTACCTCCCCATGGGTCTGCAGAGTATCTTCATTCCCAAACCCCACAAAGGCCATTTCTCACAGAAGTAGGCATTTCCAAGATAAGGCATTTGCTTCCTTGTCAACATGCAGCCAGACAGAAAAGAGTTGGCTTTTAATTATTCAAGACTCATCTTCCCTCCCATTAAAAACAAATGGGGAACGGATGGATTTTGATAATGAATCCCCAGTAGGGTACTTAGGTTTAAAGCAAAACCTGTCCAGTTAAATGTATCCTGTGGAAATGGATTTGATTGCTCTAATCTTCCAACTTCAATTTGTGAAGCAGTGGTAGCTTACACCTAGACAAAGGGCTGTGCAAAGAATATGAAAGCTACAAAATACAAAAAAAATGCAGAAAGAATTTCCATTCATGTCTTCAGTAGCATCTTCAAAAAAAGAGTTTGGACAAGGGGGAGTTGGAAATAACATCAATTTGTTTTTGTTTCCACCTTGATAGCAGCCCTGTATTGTGAAGCTCTTGCCATCGTCTCTCGAAACAGCTCTGTTTTGTCCATAGAACAGCTTGCACTTGTGAAAATGAAAAGAAGATCCCGATTGATTTTAGGACCTATTCAGTGCTTTGTTTGGTGTGGTTTTAAGAAGAAAGCTGTTTAAATCATGTAAGAGGGGAGAGGGTTTATATAACTGTATCTGTCTCTGTGAGGCAGCCATCAAAGAAAAACACAAGGTGCACTTGAGGATGCATTATACAAAAGCCAAAAGTAAATGGAATTATAGAATCAGAGAAAATTAGGGTTGGGAAGGGACCTCAGTAGATCATCTAATTCAACCCCCTGCTCAGGACAGGGCCATCCCCAACTATATCATCCCAGCCAAGACTTTGCCTAGCCAGGTCTTAAAAACCTTCCACAGCCTGTCTGGGTAACCTGTTCCAGTGCTTTACAATGCTCCTAGCATGAGAGTTTTTCCTAATATCTAACCTAAAGTTCCCTTGCTGCAACATGAGACCATTGATCCTTGTTCTTTCATCTGCCACCACTGAAAACAGTCTAGCTGCATCCCACCCTCCAGGTAGTTGAAAGCTGTTATTAAATCCCCGCTCAGTCTTCTGTTCTGCAAACTAAGTAAACCCGGTTCCCCCAGCCTCTCCTCTCAAGTCATCTGCCCCAGCCCCTCACCATTCTTGTTGCCCTCTGCTGGACTCTAACTTCTCCACATCCCTTCTGTAGCGGGGGGGCCCAAAGCTGAACACAGTACATCAGATGTGGCATCACCAGTGCTGAATAGATGGAAAGAATCACTTCCCTTGATCTTCTGGTAACCCTTCTAATAATGCAGCCCACTATGCTGTTAGCCTTCTTTGCAACAAGGGCACACTGCTGGCTCCTGTTCAGCTTTTTGTCCGCTGTAACCCACAGGTCCTTTTCTGCAGAGCTGTTGCTTAATAGACCTGAGCGAAGCGGCTAGTATTCGCTTCAGATTTGGATTTGGCTGATTCGGGGGACAGTGATTCAATTCAGTGATTTGAATCGATTTGGTCGAGTCTGATTTGGAGATTCGGCTCCTTGTGGCAGAGCCTCCTGTGCAGTGGGAGGCCGTGGGGATCACCCCCCTGCCCGGCAGCACCCGGTGAGTACCAGAAGCTGGGGTGGGCAAGGCAGCCATGGGGCTGGGGGAGCGGGCAGGGGGAGCAGGCAGGGGATGGGACCTGGCCGTGGTCCCCCCCCCATGGTCCTCTCCCCCAGCTCCTCTTCCCTGCTCCTAGTACTTACCAGCTCCGAGTTCAGCTGAAGCTCCCTGCTGCACTCACCAGGGACTGCCCAAATCATCAAAGCTCTCCGAATCTTTGCCAAAGATTCAAAGAGCTTTGAGTTGATTTGGACCTTTTAATCGGTACCGATTCAGTTTGGATTTGGAGATTTGGCCACCAAATCGGGCACCAAACCAGTGCATAGGATTGTTTTGTCCTGAGTGCAGGACTTTGCACTTCTTATTGAACCTCATGACATGTCTTTTGAGGTTGTCTAGGTGTCTCTGAGCCCTAGTCCTACTCTCCAGTGTATCTCCTACTTCCCCCCCAGCTTGGTGTCATCTGCAAACTTGCTGAAGGTGCAGTCCATCCCACCTTCCAGGTTGTTGATGAAGATATTGAACAAAACTGGCCCCAGGACCAACCTCTGGAACGCGCTGCTTGATGCCAGCTGCCAACTAGACATCAGGTCATTGATTACTACCATTTGAGCCCAACAAATTAACTCACTTTGGCCTGTATCCTGAACACCAATGACTCAGGCACTGATTGGCTCCCACAGGGGTAACACACATTTACCAAAGAGTCCTTGCAATATATTTCAGCCCATGAAATGTTACACAGTTGGTGCATAGGATAATTGATTATTTGAGGTGTGTAAGTGCGCTCCAGTTCCATGGCATTTGTCTGGTAGCTAGCATATTCTTTTATTAATGCTCAGCTTGGTTCAGGCTTTAATGCAGCTTTAGTTTAAATCCTGGCCTAATTGAAATCAATGGGAGTTTTGCAGGTCTCTGGGTAAAGAACACCCATTCCCCAGCAGTCAGACAGAGCCCCACTTCACAGGTATTTTTGTAGAATAAAGCACATCGCAAGAGGCTTTAAATTCCCCCTTGGCTCCCTGAATCATGTTCCTGCTCCCAAGACCAAGTCACAAATCACTCAGGCAGGGGAGATGCATGAGGTGGTGTTCAGCCCAGGCAGTTTTACTTACTTGGCAGGGAAGATGCCCTTCTTCTTGGCCTTCAGTGACTTGGTGTAGTTGGGTGAAGGCCTGTCCCTTGCACTGTGGGCAGGCTCGCCCCTGTGAAAGTCTGCAAATGCCTCCGAATGGGAGGATCTCAGCTACACAATTTACAGTGATGGGGGATTTCTCTCGGCTTTCCCTCTAGCTTGCTCCTTTGGCTTTTGGCTAGGGGCAAAAACAAGACGAGGGGGCATCTGAACTCCAAGGCCTCTGGGCTTGGGGCCTGCGCCTGGAATTCCTGCCGCGGCTTTGGGAGTGTCTGAAGCCCCAGGCTGAAGAATCTGGGAAGCAGGATACGTGCCAATGGTAGCACCATACAGATTTGAACAAGAATTCAGCACTGATTTCACTGATTTGACCCGAGACACAAAATTTCAAGAAAGAAAAGAAAACTCCCCAGTAAAAAAAGAAAAAAAAGGTCGCCGATTCAAAGAAAAATCCAAAGCATCTTGAGGGTAGTTCAATGGAGGCAGAATGAAAACACAGAACCTTTCTGAATCCCTCCAGAGAGCGAGATGAGCTGGCTCATTTTAGCTTTCGAGTAATCGATAACTCAATATGTCCACAGAGCACGTTAACAAACTTCAATAGATAGAAAAGGTCCCATTACCGGCATCCCAAGCTTTCAATAGCTGCTGAAACACGACCCTCCCGCCTTCGGTGCACTGGGCCAGACAGAACGACACAGGTGCCAGCCAATGCTATTCAGTGATTTTTTTTTTTCAGAGTATTTTTTTTATCATTTAGTGCCTTTGAGTAATTGATGGTTCTGGAACAGAAAGGGCTGTATAGGAAAGATAACATTTATTACCCCTGTCATATCTTTTATTAGCAAAATTTTATTATAGGCATTTTTCTCTCTTTCTCCTGTCTCATTGTTTTCCCTTATGAGCTCTGATTTTTTTCCCCGGTACATGTGTAAAACCCTGGCTAAAACATAATATTAACTCAGAGAAGAACAAACATCTGAGCCCTCATGTACCTCAGTGTCTGACAACCTTATCACCATTATCCAGCTTCCGGGTCACCTGCTAGTGCATTCCTCTCATTCAAATAGTTGTGCAGGCTATAAATGAGTTGACACCCACCCTTTGCTACAGGCCAGTGAAAATAAATCAACTAGATCTAATGAGAACTAGATGTTTGGACGGTAATTACTCAGAGGCTTTAATTAAAAGTTAGGACATTGTTGTGGGAGATTTTTCATCTTGTTTTAAAAAAATCATTTCTTGTTTTTCCTCTTACAATAACTACATGGAAAATTCTGCTACACGGAAGAAGTTAGTGCCATCTAATATATACAAGCTCCATCTTCTCTTAGACTAATCTTGCGCTGGGTCCAGATTAGCTTTGCCCTCTACCTTCCTCAGACATTTACAGAGTGTAAAGTGGATGGCATAAAATGCTGTCAAATAAGAATAGTTGGTGCTAGTATTTGTATTTCAGTAATACCTAGAGGCCCTCAGAAAGCTGGTGCTTTTATTATGCAAGGTGCTGTACAAATATGAGGAATAGTCTGTGCCCTGGAGAGTCTGTAGCATAAATGTCTACACTGCAGGTCAATACGGTACACATACCTGAACTAACAACGAACTCACTTTCTTGGGTACTGTGAGCACCACAGACTTAAAAACAATTAATTCAGTGAAGGCTGTTAAGCTGGATACTCAGGCAATATACTTTCCTCCCCTACCCTGCTACTAGCAGCAAAAAGAGCTACTTTGAAGTCCATCAGTCACAATACTATCCCTCTAACTGCTTAATGTTGGTCTCATTCATTTCCACAAGGTCAAGTGAAGCAGGATGCTGGGATACGACTTCTGTTAATAGCACCTGAGGACAGACCCTGAGATACTGCTTAGCCAAGCGGCCTCTTTTAAACCCATAACAGCACTTGGCATACTGGAATGTCCACCCTGATTCAGCAGGGACTGCTCCGCAAGGATGGGGCAACCCCGGCGTAACATGTCCCAAGAGGACTGACTTCCTCTGGCTTCTGGTACACTGGAGTAAATCCAGAGGAGCTTCATTGACTCACTCTAAATTTAAACCACAGCATAAGTCAAAGTGGTACTGAGCTTGGGGAGGTTTTTTGCTCATTAATGAATAAATCTCAGCAGATGAGGATTCTCTGATGTATATTGGCTGTGATCTGAGTAGGACAGACTATCACGTTCAATTGTTTTATTGCCAACTTGAGGCTGCTGTAACGGACTAAATTGGCCAGTTTCAGTCCTGATGTAGGTGAGTACAGGGTTGTTGCCAGAAATAGCCTTTTACCACTGTAGTCCAGACTTGCGTTTGGCCTTGTAGTATATGTCATAGATAGTTTGGGGGCAAATACATTTCTATTGTATTTATCTCTTAGTAAAAATATTGCTGATTGATGCATTCCCCTGCTATTGATAACTACACTTATCTTCTCCGTGCCCTCTCTTCCTCATCCACGCTCCAAGTCCGGCAGAGACGAGCACCCCAGTGGTCCTTTCCTCCCAATACTCACACTGTCACAAGGCAAGGGCATCAAACTGAAACTGCATGATTTTTTTTTTAAAGCAGAGGCTCATCACAAGCAACATTATTTATGACAAATCTATTTTTAATGAAAATATTTGCACTCAATCTTTTTTTCCACAATTAAAATAGGTGTAGTTGGGAATATTTTAAGGGAGGAAATCATTTTTTCAGGCAGATCCACCGCGTGGAGGTTGAATCAACATGGTGCTGGTCTAGGGTACAAGATCAACAGTGCAAGAGTGGAATTTTCTACCCACACTCTTAACATGCACGGCCTGATAGCAGCCCAGTCATCTTGGAAGGACTTCATGGCAATGTGGGAGAGCCCTCTAAGGGAGCAGAACTGGGCTTAGCCCAATTTATGATTTATCAGCTGCCTTTAGGTGCTGGGTATGAGCTGAGGATTAGGTGGTAACCTGAAGGACACCCACCCCTTAGATAAAAGGCCAACCAGGAATTTGTTTGAGACTAAAACCTGCAAGGGGTGAGAGGGTAGTAGGGTAATGCACAGGAGAAAGAGTTGCTATGTAGAACTAAAACTCCTCCTGTAGTGAAGGCATGAAAAATGCTGCTATTCTTGTGAGGGTTATGTGACATGCTGGTGGGTGGCTTAATTCAGCATCTCACAGATCATCTTTAGGGGTGATTGCAGAGTTCACTCTCAAGCTGCACTTGGCCATTTTTCTGAGGCCTCCATCAGGAGAGCTAAAGGTGATGGTAATTGTTAGGAATGGCTGTTTCTGCCCATCAAGAAATGAGTTCATTCCACCAGTCTAATCTCTGTGTCCTTGCTAGTCTGGCTGTACCTTGCTGGTGGGTGAATGAGTGCTTCCCTGTAACTTTTAAACACCTGTTGCACAGACAAGTGTAGCACCACTCCAGCTGTCAGCATTAGTCAATGACTGTGGCATACCAAGACAAGCCTGCAGTAGCTATTACAGTGGTTCTAGTGAGGTCTCAAAGTTGGTATGCCTCTGTGCTATAGCTTGAATGGACTGGGCACTATGCCATGTAAAGGTAAGGAGTGGTCCAGACACAGGCAAGTGACAAGTATTCAGAAAGTCTGAGCCTGAACTGATTTAACCTTTGCAGTTTAGTTTAACCTTGGCTAGGCTGAGCCATATGGAAGCTGGATGGATAGTCTCTCTGGACTGAGGAAATTCAGGCACATGCCTGCAATGACTCAGGCTAGAAACTGGAGGGTGCTAGAACAGCCCTCCCTTTTCTTGCACAGCGTTGAGCTGAGTGGGGCATAGCCAGGCCCCAGCAGGACTCTCTCATTAGGGAGGTCTGCCTGCACCATCCCAGGCTTTTCCCCACTGGCTGCTCAAGGGGTGGGAGAGTTGTTAGCCCCCAGACCTAGCTAGCACTGTGAGGCAAGGGGGGCATGAGTGACTGGTGCCTCCTGAATCAGATGGGGCACCTGCAGAAGCTGCTGATGGCAGCAGCCCTGTCTGGGGCACCAGCCCTAACAACAGCATCAGTGTTAACTGTAAGGGGGGGACCAGTTGGGGGGGCACATGAAACCCCATGCAGCCCCTACCAGTTGCCCATGAAGGGGGGTGTGGGCAGTGCATGCATCTGTTGATGATACAGAGCTTTTCAATCTCCCTCCCTGCTTCATCATACTGTCTGCAGCAAACTGACAGGAGAGCCAGGTAGCCCAAAGCTGATAAGAGTCTTTATCAACCAATTAACAAAATAATAGCCTCTGTCCTATTATTTCAAACTCTTCCTAAACAGCTTATGAGGGTGACCTACTGATTAGCTCCAAAAACCCCATTCTGTCTGCCTGCCTGTCCCAATGAAATTGGAGAGACACACACACAGACAGACAGACAGGTCTTGGTATTAGTTATCACACCACATGCCTAGGGTCCATGGGGCTGGGGTCCATGCTATGGGAGGTGGAAGGGAGCGGGGGTGTTTCCTGCTTGAGCAGCTAGCAGGAGATAGGGCAGGGGGAAGCCAGCAGACCCTGCTGTGTTTGCAGTCTCTGCTGGAGCCTTACACAGCATTAGCTAGCATACCACATGCTGGCTATGGCCTGTAGTGTGGGAGAGGGGAGGAAGGGATCCCTGCTTAAGCAGCAAGTAGTGAGAGGCAAGTGGGAGGGGGGAGGAGAAGCCTTTGAATCAATTCAGAGAGATTCAGAGAGATTTGATAATTTGGCCATAGACACGGCTTTATATGTTTTTTCTATATACCTCAAGGTACCAGGCCCAGCTTGTGAATGCTGAGATGGTGGGGTGGATGGAACATCCCACAGGAGCATGACTGGTGCCTCCTGGGTCTGTGGGGCCACCGGGGTCCCCCTGTGGCCGATCGCTGAGCCAGGGAGGCGCAGGGGGGTCCGCCACCGAGCACACGGGAAGGCCTCCCCATGCTTCTGTGGGACGTTCCATCCACCCCACCATCGCAGTGTTCATGAGCTGCACCCGGTACCTCGAAGTATGTAGAAAAAACATATAAAACTGTGTCTATGGCTAAACTGCTGATCCAAATCCTCTCTCAAATCAGGCCAAATTTGAATCCAAATCAGAATCAAATACAGCCCGTTTCACACCCTCCCCATCTGCTGCGTCTGCAAGCCTGTGCTGGAGGAGCTCTGGCCAGGGAGCACAGGGGAGGGGCGAGCCCTATTGTGGAGCAGAGAACCCCACCCAGCCCAGAGAGCATGCTGGGATGCTGGGGGACTCTGGTTTATCTTAAACTAGCAAGAAGTCTGGGACAGACATTGCATAAACCAGTTTGAGTGGAATGAGTTAAGTCTGATACTACATTCAACCGGGTTGATCTCAAACTGGTTTCAGCCATTATCAAACTGGTTTATATGCACTGAACATCTGTTGTGTTGCAGGTTTAAACCAGTTTCTGATCACTTAAACCGGTTTGTGGGTAAAGTCTGTCCCTAGCCAAGGTAACAAACCCCCTGAAGGAACGAGAGGTGACAATGCAGTGAATTCTTCCTATATTGCAGTTTCAGGCAATGCCACAGATTATTCAGGACACATCAAGGAGCACTGAGGCTTCTTTTGTGTTCTTTAGCCAGGGGTGGCCAACGTAATAGCATGGGCAGCCTTTATGCATGGCACATGGTGGCCTGGAGAGGGACAGCTAGCACTGCAGCAGATGGGGAGGGAGCACAGGGCAGGAAGCAAAGTGCAAAACAGCAGATGGGGCAGCAGAAGGGGATGAGAGTGACACTTGTGGGGTGTGCAGGGCTCATCTGTCGCACACCTGCCAATAAGTTTGGCCCCCACTGATTCTTTAGCTGTTCTCCAAGCAAAGCCCAGCACTCTGCTGTATTGAAACAGAGTCTGAAGGTAAACAAGAAAACAGGCTAATGTTTATTGACCTCTTCATTTTCTTTACTCAGACAGTCAAGGGAAAGGGAAATGCTCAAAGAAACCTAGCCAACTAAAACTAAGGCCCTGTGGCAGAGCCCACGTTGCTTTGCTTAGCAAAGAATAAGCAGAGCAACAGGGTGTCGGGAGACACATGCATGGTAGCACCAGGGTGCCGTCTGTGCGGGTGTGTTTGCTCGTGGACTTGTTGGAATTGAATTATGCATTTCTGGCTGGTGCTTGGGGCTGGAAGGTGACCATCTGAAATGCAGCCACCTCTGCAGAGAGCCGTGGCAGGAATTTAACAGCAACACTGCACAGCCATCTTAGGAGTGGAGGTAAAGAAGACTATTGTGTTCGGTAGGAAGAGCAAGGGCGACTCCAATTTGAATTGAGCCGTGCTCCAAGACTGCACAGCCCTTCTGCTGCACAGAGTGCCAGGGGATCTGTACCAGCTCCAGCAGGCAGAGTTGACGGGAGAGTTCAGGGTCTGGCAGGAACCTGACCCACTCTGGCAAGCTGCCCTTTTTTCCCGTTTGTTTTTTTTTGCTCTTGGCTCCTGTCAGGGACTTTAGCACAAATCTTCATAACACCAACAGTGGAGAAAATGAAACGCACGCTGCTAAATGTGTAACAGGCTCCCTGCACACAAGGTAGCACAATACCCTAAATGCTTGAAAGCTTAATTGAAACAAAATCAGCAGCCTGAGTAGCAGCAGCAACCACAGGAGAGGGATCCTGACTCTTTTCACAGCACAGGAGAGAGCATCTGGCTCGGTGTTCAACATCTTAGTAACTAATAAATGAGCATGCAGTGCCTCAAAAACTACAGGAATCCATGGTAAGAGGTTGGAGAGGTGCCCACTTGGTAGCCATGGGCGAGGGACAGACATTCGAAAAGCCTGAGGCTGAATCGATTCAATCTTTGCAGGTTGTCTAACCTGGCTAGGCTGAACTGGTTTGAAACTGGACAGACACTCTCTCTGGACTGAGGAAATTCAGGCATACGCCTGCAGTGGCTGAGGCTAGGAGCCGGGGGGAGTTAGAGCAGCGCTCCTTTCCCTCCTGCAGGGAGCTGAGCTGAGCTGAGTGGGGCATGGCCAGGCCTAGGCAGGACTCGCTCATAGGGAGGTCTGCCTGGACAGCCCCAGGCTTTTCCCCGCTGGCTGCTTAAGGGGCAGGAGTGTTGCCAGGCCCCAGCCCCAGGCTAGCAGTCTGAGGCAAAGTTACAGGCAGCTTCATGCTTCCCCATTATAGCTTATGGGCAAAACGTTGAAACAGCATTGAAATAGCGAAACAGTTTCGACGAAACAAAATGGAACTGTGGTTTTGAAATGACACAAAACTCGAAGCACTGTTCTGTTGAAATGAAATGGAGCTGTTTCCATAACCCTCCTGGCTATGGTCCCTGCTTAAGCGGCAAGTGGTGAGGGGGAGGGGAGCATGGCATGGGGAAGCCAGCAGACGCTGCTGTGCATGCAAGTCTGCCGGAGGAGCTCTGGCCAGGGAGCAGAGGGGAGGGGCCAGCTCTGCTGTGGAGCACAGAGCTCCGCCCAGCCCAGAGAGCATGCTGGGATGCTGGGGGACTCTGATTTAACTTAAACCAGCAAGGAATCTGGGACAGACATTGCATAAACCGATTTGACCCAAGTCATTTAAGTCTGCCACTACATTCAACTAGGTTTATCTCAAACCGGTTTCAACCATTTTCCAACTGGTTTATGTGCACTGAACATCTGTTCTGTTACAGGTTTAAACCAGTTTCTGATCACTTAAACTGGCTTATGTGTAATGTCTATCCCTAGCCATGGTGATTGAGGTCCTCTTGAAGTCTCCATCTCACCAGCTGTGCTCTGCCTGAGTGTCTCTGTTGTGACTGCAGAGCCCCAGTAAGAGGGAGAGGGCTGGGTCCTGTCTGTAGCCCAGTCGGTCTTTGGGGCCCTCTGTGCTGTAGACTCATGTCTCCCACGAAACTGAGAGGTCCCTGCCCACTCCACCACCACCCAGCTGGAAAGCTATTGCTGTCTAATGCCCGTTACTACCTCCTGGGGTCAGATTGGACCTAGTGACTTTCTGTCCCTTGTATTTACATGAATACCTCAAGGTACTACTGTGAGGTTAGGGTAGTGCCCTGTGCAGATAGCACCCTGAAGCTCAGGAAAGCTAAGTGATGTGCTCAAGGTCCTAGACAAAACCTGTGGCAGCACCAGGAATTGACTCCAAGTTCTAGCCTGGCACGCTCACTATTGACAAGGCGTCCTCTCCCAAGGTATGTCTGGATGGTTCAATACGGTGTAGTGACCCATGAGCCAGCACTCAGTGAGCCAAGGCAGGCATTCCCAAACTATGGTATGCATACTCCTGGGGGTACGCAAGACATCTCTGGGGGGTAAGTGGGAATAATTTTGTAATGACGGATTTAATTTTCATTCTAATAATAATTGGCATTTAAGGAGTTAAAATACAAAACATATGCTGGTAGGGGTAGGCAGGCAGCTGGTAAATCTGGAAGGGGTAGAGAAGGAGAAAAAGTTGGGGAATCTGAGCTAGGACACTAGGAGCAGCCTAGCAGCAGCAGCCCAGCGCTCCCGCCAGGACCCTGCCCAGAAGCAGTCTCCCCTGCCACATGGGGCACTGCGCTTGTGCAGAGCTTTAAGTAGGGGCCTTTGAGCAGGGGACGAATCCTCACTACCGACCTATAAAACTGCCAGGGTGGATTTCGGCAGCTGCGTGGGGCTCTGCTGCTCTGCCTCCGGTACGTTAGTAGAAGTGGACCAGGGCTGTGAATCTGCAGGGAGGCATCACCCCACTGTTTCCCCTGCCTTTGGGCCCAGCCACCTCTTCCCAAGCTGCAGTAGAGCAAAGATGAAAAAACTCAGTACAGAAAGGCCTAATGATTTAATGCTGCCTCTGTCAAAGCCAGCACTGAAAGGATGGTTATAAATGAACCATAGTTTCTTCGTGCCCCGTTGGATGGGAGCGGATGGGATTAGATGTAGACATGAGCTGCGCTCACAATGCTCGTGCGATGTATGCTCTGTCATCTGCAGACGTATTTACCTCAGCTACATTAGCACAGGCACTCATGGGGAACACCACGTTCTCAGCTCTCTTCTTTCTCCCACATACACGTTTTCAGCTGGCTTTTCTTCCCCCTCTCGGTAAGTACAGGGGAAAAAAGCTATCTTCAATTTCTCCCCACACATTTCTTCCCCTCTATGTTTCTGCAGGAAGAAAATTGGTTTATAGCATTTTTCTTCAGATTGAGTAATGGAACACTAATAGCATGAAACCCTTTGAGGCCATTTTATTTGCTGTCAAAGTCGCACGTCTGGGTGTTGGAGTGGTGACCCATGCGCTCTGCATTCAAATAATTACGTGCGCATTAGGATGCTGTGTTTGTGAATTTCCAGTTGGTGGGTTTTGTCGCCTCCATCTCTTTCCAGCTCGTCTGAGCTTTGCTTTTGATTCCTTTTGTGTCAAAAGCTGCTGGAGTCTCTTCTGGTCTGAAATTCAAAGAGGCCAAGTTCCTGCTGCAGCACGTGACTTCAAAGGGATGCCTCACATTCTGCAGAACAAGCTGCAAATATGCATATCTGGATAAAGCACAGACCATGGCAGGGCTGGGGCTGGCTGCTGCTTCGCAGTGCTTTACCTGGACATTTAGTCTGCCTGTGCCTGGGTCCCCATGTCTTCTGATTGCTGTGGCATCAGGGGGCAGGACACTTCAGCTCCTTGGCCTGCCTTCAGCCCTGTGTATGTACAGAAGCCTGTCACAATCCTGCAAGACAGGAGGAAACAGTGGTGGAGCACTGGAGTGGAAATAGAGCTGCAGGCTTTGGAGGCTCAAACACTAGGAAGAGGCTTCACACTGGGATCCTGGAACTGGAATAGATGCTTACTAGCTGCTCTGTACTAACGCACACAGAGCTGCCGTGGTTTCAGGGATCCACTGGGGAATGCTGATGAGCTCTACAAGCAGTTTCCTGTGAATATTTACTCTATTTTTAAATGAGTTTTCCCCAGGCATCTCTGGCCCCTTTGGTTTGCTCTCTGAACATTTTGCACTGGCCTGAACGGCTGCAGAAAATGAGTACAGTCAGGACTCCCTGGCTCAGACCAGGCTGAAGTTTGGAGATGCTCCTTGTAGCGCGTATTGTGCAGCGCAAGTTATATTTATTTCTTTTAGGAGCAAAAGCCTGAAAGAACTATAGGGTCTCACTCTGTCCAGTGACGTGAATAAGAATCCCTTTTTGCATTCATTGCAAGGAGTCCTCACCGCTCTTGATCAAGAGGAACACTAGTTGTATGCACGAGTATTTGCAGAAATTGAATTTTACCACTCAGCGGTGCAGGGGTGGGGAGGTGCGTGCCACGGTGTCCTGCTCTGAGGTTCTCCTGGAAACCTAGGGCTGGGCATGGGGGAAGGTCCGCAATGATGGCAGGGGTTGGAGGCTTGCTTGCCCATGATACCCAGCAGCCAGTCAGAGGTGGCCTAGATGTTCAGCTGTGCTCAGCAATCACCAGCACCCCAGGGGGCCTAGTGGGAGGTGTGCAGGAGCACCCCAACTTGCTGACCTAAGCCAGTGCAGGCAGCCTGCATGCCCCCTCCCTCCCCAAAGGGTGAACATTTGTTCTGTTCACTCCCAATCTAACCTAGGTGGCTTACAGAAACCCACATACGTTTGACTGAGTCCACCTCAGGTTTTTTGAATGTCTGTACCTATCCTCAGTGATCTAATCATGACTAATCAGCATGGCTCAGTTAGCAAACACACAGAGAATTATCTTGATCAAGCCACAAGTTAAAAAAAAGTGGGGGAAGCATTCATAGGAAACATCACCAACCAACTAATCATCTCATGACCTTCTTTTGAATATTCTGTGAGCAGAAAGAGGCAAAATCTACCGCATAAATTGTCCTTTGTGAATGTATTTGCTCAGCTCAAGAGCTAGCTGCATTGGTGACTAATTGGCAATAAGGAGTCACTACAAACATAGAGATAAAAACCACTTCTGCCTGCTGGGCAGTGTAATTCTTCACACATGGTTAATAAATCTACAGTCCAATTACTGCCTCACCTCATTAATAGATACTGGTTTAAGCCGTGACTGGCAGCAGTTGACATTTCCCAATGTGATTTGTTAGCACTAAGTACTTGCAGCCTGGGACTCACTCAGGGCTCCTGGTTTCTCTGAATCATATGCAGAGTCATACTGGTCAAGTCACGGTGGTCAAAAGCTTCAGCGTTTGGTGCCTGGAGTTAAGGACCTAAATTCATGCGTAAGTGCTGAACAAAGCAGCGTGGCTTTGACAGACAGCCCTAGTATAATTTAATGGTGCTCAACAGTTTTGCAAATCAGGCCAGTTATCTATGTGCTTGACTCTAGGAACCCATGTATGAAAATTGTTATCTTTACTTCTGCATGCCTCATTTTCTCTAAGTCTGGGACGCTACAAGGCTGGCATGATAAATGCTTCTAAAATTCTTTGAGACCGTCCAATGGCAGATGCTCTGTAAGAACAAAATGCCATATTGTTTGCTGTACTTAAAATGTCTTCTGCCCCAAGAAATATCATACACCACTGTTAGGCTAGGCCCTGGCTGTGGACCATCATATTGTTGAAATGATGCTTTTTGCTCACATAGTTCTCCAACTCCAACTTCTCAAGGAATTTAGAACCTGGTATTGGAGGAATATTAGTTCTTGCTTTGGCTTGTAGGAAATGGTGAGTCAGCCTGATGTGCAGACATGCTTAATAATGCAGGGTTATAAAAGGTGGTGGGTGGAAGAGTTGATTAGTCACCATCACAGCTCTGGGTGCTTCTCTGAGCCTTATCTCAGGTCATGGTTTCTACAGTGGACGCTTGACAAAGCCAGTGGGTTTTTTTCTGTGAAACTTCCAATATTTGATTGCTTGTGGCCCAGCTGAAGCTATCCTTGGTCTGTAATTTCATGTGATGTGACATCTGCTTCTAGCTCCCATCAGAAACTAGGTGCCTTAAAAGAAAACTCAGTTGAAATGAAAAGCCCTGAATGCTAGGGCTGTGCGAAACTTCAGGTTGTGGTTCGATTCAGAGGAGATTCAGTGACCGAATCTCTGAATCCTAATTGAATCAGGGGACCAATTAAAAGGTCTGAATTGATTTGAAGCTTTCCAAATTGATTCAGGCAGTCCCACCTGCTGCAGCAGGGAGCTGGACCTGGACTCAGAGCCGGTAAGTAGTGGGTTGTGGAGGGAAGGCTGGAGGAGTGGGGAGGAGACCACGGCGGGACCACTGCCAGGCCCCATCCCTTGCCTGCTCCCCCATCTCTCCCCGAGTGCCCCCTGACACCCACCTGCTCCCCCAGCCCTCCCCAAGGCTGCCCCGCCTGCTCACCCCAGCTCCCGGCCCTTTAAGAAAAAACAAAACAAAACCCCAACTCAGTGTCTGATGCAGTGGCCTCAGGCCTTCTGGGGACTCATGCAGAGTCCCCTGTGCAGCACGGGGCAGTGGGGGAGGACAGTGGGGCTCACCCCCTGTCGGGCAGCAGCCAGTGGGTTGGGGCTGTTTTGTTTTGTTTTGTTTTCTTCAAAGGGCCAGGAGCTGGGGCAAGCAGGGCAGCCATGGCGGGTGGGGGGAGTGGGACAGCGGGCAGGGGTTGGGGAGGGGGGGCCTGTGGCAGAGCCCTCTGCGTGGCATGGAGCAGTGTGGGGGAGAGGGGATCGCCCCTCTGCCTGGCAGCACCCAGTGAGTGCAGGCTTTTTTTTTTTTTTTTTTTCAGAGAGCCGGGAGCTGGGGTGAGCAGGGTAGCCATTGAGAGCAGGCGAGGAATGGGGTCTGTGTCATTTGGCACATCCGGCAGCAGCCGAATCTCTGGACTGGATTCAGCCGAATTGATTCGGGACAGTGATTTGAATCGCTGTCCCCCGAATTGGCTGAATCTGAATCCAAAGTGAATACTAGCTGCTTTGCACAGGCCTACTGCATACCAAACCAGGCAGAGGTGCTGGTTCGTTCTGATCTTGCCTTGCCCGTGTCCCCATATGATTTGGCTGTGAAATGCTTTGGTGTATCAGCCTGGCACTCGGAGCGATTTTTTTCTCTCTCTGCTGTGTTGGGCCACAAAAAGCAGCAGGCATTTTTGGAGAAAGGGATCACTTAGTCTGAAATATCTCTAGGGCCATAGTTTCAGGTGGTATAACTTGTGAGTGACCCATTTCAGTCAATGGAGCTATGCTAACTCGAGCCTACTAAAGATCTAGCCCAGGGGTTCTCTGGAACAAGGAGTTCAAACCCCAGTTCTCAGCTTCATCCTCTTGCTTGAGTTGATAGATGATTTAGAGGGTGTTTGCCTTATTACAGTCTTACAGCTTAAATTAAAAAAGTGCCTGCTCCTTTCCCCTCCCTATGAGTATCAAAGATCCTCTGACCCTTTCTCAAGAGTAGGAGTTTGTCCTGGCATCTACCCCAAGTTTCCTCTTTCCCCCACCAGAAATCATTCTTTTACTCTAAGTGCTAGGCAGGAATAGATTTTGGAGTGCTTAATAAAGGATAAATGCAATTTTTACAGTTGGGAAAAATGAGACGTGGCTAGTTTAAGGATGGATTTCATAGACGGTAGGGCTGGAAGGAACCTAAAATTACACATTGATGGAATTGCACATTACACTTAAACCATACTAAGGGCACTTAAAATGTGAGTGTCACATCTTAAAGCTCATTAACTCATGCTAAGTGGCCTCTGAGTGTCTCAAAGTTATGCCACTTCGGGCCAGGGTCAAAACCTTGGCCATGCTACCTAGCTGGTGTTCGGGTAACTTCAGTTTGCTCTACAGAGATAAAATGAGTAATTTGCATCCCAGGATGCACTGCTTTCAGTCCCCCACTGCCACCAGATCAGAAGCGGAGCCCAGCTATCCCGGGTACTAGCCATGACCCTGCTTGCCAGCCTTATAGTGGCAAATCAGAGCTGCACAGGCAAGAAATGTTATTACCCCTTAACGTGCGACTACCCACAGCATGCTCTAGCTTTAATGCCAGTGCACATTCCACACATTTTGTGTAGTCTAAATATAAATCCACTCGAATAAGTGATTGGCACGGTAAAGTTTCTGGAACTAGAAACCAGGCTGAATCACTGTCATCAACATTATTAACAAATATTCTGTCTGCCTTCTGCCCATTCCAGGATTGCTGGGAGCCCTGGTTACAGGACTCTGTACTTCACTTGAATGATGTTTCAGCTTGGCATTGTGCCTGGCCACTGTACACGTTAAGGAGAACTAGTCCTTATATCCTAGTCGGTTTGCGATCAGTTCTTACCTTGGTGGTTTATTTTCTGCACCAGTGTATTATTTTTGTCAGGTGCAGCTGGGGTTCAGTTGTGCACAGCAAATGCCTCAAGTACTAGATAGATAGAAAATTTCTTCGTTGGAGGGGCTATATCTTTGTCCAATATTGTTTGGAAAAGGATTTTACTCCAAGCAAGATCTGCACAAACTCTTGTGGGGATAAAGGATTATGATGTGTGGTGCTTTTAAAAATATCTTCTTTTGGTGTGGTTTTTTTTAACTTTATATCCAGGAAGAATAAAAAACAGTAGCAGTCGCAAAGCCAATGGTTTCTTGGAAAAGATCCAAGCTGTTTTGACACTGTTGTCCTGAATGACAAGCATCAAATATATAGTTCTAGCAGTCTCTACTTCTGCTTCAGTATTGTTAATCCCATAACTGAAGGTTTATTTGTACCGACTTAGCTGAAGTGAGAGATTTAATTCCCTCTTAATTCTCTTCAAAAGCTTTAATAGCAGTTTTCTTGCATGAAATTAACTTGAATTCAGCCCTCAGCTCAACTGGGCGCCTAGCTTTTTTTTTTACCTTTTCCCAATAATCCACAGGAATCTATTACTCGAACAGGAATAATGGGGCCCTTGAAGATAAGGCTGTTTGTTGTCGGTTGTGTATTTTTATTTGCTGTTTACTCAGCAATGGCAGAGTTTCTCTCTTCAGATTCCAAATGCTCTCCTATTGGCATTGCAGTTCTAACACAAGGGGGTTTGCGTGTTTGCTTTCGAGGTCTCAGTATAAGTATCGGATCGCCGTTGTACTGCAAAGTACTGCAGAGTAGGCCTGTGCAAAGTGGCTGGTATTCGCTTCAGATTCAGATTCGGCCAATTTGGGGGACAGCAATTCAATTTGGTGATTCGAATCATTGTCCCAACTTGATTCGGCCGAATCTGATTCGGTGATTCGGCTGCTGCTGACTCTCCGAATCTCCAAATCAGTGGGGCCAGGCCCATCCCCTCCAGCCTGGCAATGGCTGCCCCGCCTGCCCTGGCTCCTGGCACTTGTTAAAAAAAAAAAGACCTGCTCACTGGGTGCTGCTGGGTGGGGGGCGATCCCCACTGCCCTGCACTGCTCCATGCTGCATAGGGGGCTGTGCACAACCTGCCTGCCCCCCCTTCACTCCCCCAGCCCCCCCAAGACTGCCCCAGCCCTTTAAGGAAAAAAAAAATGAACCCCGCCACCCCGAGTCACTGCTTCTGCTAAGTGGGGGTAATACAGAGTAACGCCCTGGGAAGCCGGAGTACCAGACAGGCCTGTGTTGGGCACCAGAAGGCACCAGCGCTGCCCGTGGAGGCAGGGGCATTTAGCGCTGTTGTTTGATTGAGTCTGGGAGCTCTGGCTCCAGAAGGAGTCTGTTCACCAACCGCTATTAGTACAGGACTCCAAAACCAGCTTCTGTGCCATTTCTAGAGGAAAAACTTCACCAGATTTCTACTAGTCAAAGTAAGCGCCTCCATTTTGAAACAGAGCTGTGAATCTATCAGTCTAATAGTCCTGTGGGCTACGGGTCTACCAGCAGAGGCCATTAGAGGCAAACAGCAGAGTCTCCTCCATCATGGTCATGGCGATCTACGACTGGTGGTAGGTGGCGCACGCAGACCAGGAACAGGGCGATAACGGGACTGTGTGTGTCAGGACTATGGTGCACTGGTCAAGCAGTGCATGCGAATCGTGCATCTCTTAACCTGGATGCTGCTACAGTTCGGTCTGATCAGTAAACGCTATGGCGTACCAGTTCCCCAGTGGACTGGCATTTCTTAGGCTACACTTGACAGCCGGTTTCCTGTAGCTTAAAGATGTCTGATACGTTATGCTGCGGCAGAAACGTGCACGTGGGGAATCAATGAGACACACCCTCCTACGTCCTTTCAGTGTCACTTGCCTCTGCTGAGGACGTGTATTGAGACAGCTATGCTGCTTTATGTACTTGGGCTGAGTCTGTCTTGTGCTGCTCGTGGCCCCAGGACTCTGGGTTTAGACTCACAATCACTGTGATGGAGGCTAGGGAAAATCTCGTTCTAAATTGATCTGAAGTAACGCAGGGAACCAGAATGCCAGTCCCTGGACCAAGGGCTTATGAAGCAGTGTTGCCTAGTGAGCAGGACCCGGGAATGGGAGCCCTGCAACCAGGGTTTGATCCCCTCTGTCTCCGCCACTTTCTTCCTAGGTGAGAGTGGATGAGTTATTTCCTTCCCTCCATTTCTGCATCAATACCACCCCCCCTTTTAACTGCTCTTCACCCTGCTCTGTCAAGTGTGACGAGATGCTGGATAAACACTAAACGGTGTTAAATCAGGATGATGGGCCAGTCCTGCAAGCAGAAAAGCAACACTTCACCACTTCCAAAGACGAGGACACATTGGGCCAAGTGTCTCTTTTGTCATGTAAGAGTAATTATGGCCAGCGCCTGCTATCCATAGCATTTAGCTGGTTCTCAATAAGCCACAAATGCCATTTATTGTTTTTGGGAGGACTCATGAACATTTTCCTCTTTCACGCATAGAAGCCAAAGCTTCTTGGCTCTTAACTATCTTTCTGACAGCCTGGACTCCAGTGCTGCTGCTCTGTGATTCTCACGCCCTCTGAGCACACAAGTTAAGATTATTTGGAAATCTGACAGACCATTCTGCCTGAGACTGCCTCATGACATTATAAATTATTCCAGCCCATCAAACCAATCTAGATCTATCCCTGGTAGGCACAAGCCACTCTTTCTACAAGAATGCCTTGGGCAAATAGATCATTAAAAAAAACCATTTTGCAGTTAAAAATCAAATATATTTTAAACAATGTAAACTTTCCATGTGATTTATGGGTGTCAGGAAAGTAGACCACTGCCTGTTCTTGTGCAGTTCTGTGCAGTTTGAGAATAGGATTTGGATTTAAAATACCACTTTTCATAACCAAGAAATGTCAGAGTCCTTTGTTGTTGAGTACTGGCAATGCAGTGATGGCAAAGGAAATACCGAAAACCCTGGTACTGGCTCATCTGTGAGACTGCGTGTTAAAACAATACAGTGCTAATTAACAAGAGGAATATTGTGCATTATGTTGTGGTTAACATCTGGATTTCTGATTTCCATATAAGCAGCCATAACTAGAGTCAGTCAGAAATTTAATGAAACTTTTCAACAAATTGCTATTTTCTGATGAAGCAAAACATGAGGGAAATGGCACTTTTGGTGAAGTTTCCAATTTTCAAAGAAATTTGAAAACATCAAAACATTCAAGATGAGGTTGCTTTCTGAGTGAGCTGGCTTTGGGTAGTTGTTGTGGAATCTTAAGTTTGTTCAAAAATTTAAAAAACAATTGAAATGGGTCACTCAAAATTTTCATTTGATGCAACTTGGATTTTTTTTTTTTTATAATTTAGATTTTCTAATCCACAGACTTTCTGAAGACTTTTGCCTCCCATCTCTATGACACGAAAAAAGCTTTACAGTAGCAAGAGCGCTAGCAGGCTGGCAAAGCGTTTTCTGCCTGACCTCAGCCCCAGCAGACACCTGCACATGGAAGCAGCTCTTGCAATTCGGCTTCTCCTGAGCTCTCGTCGCATCAGAACCAGTTTGTGATGAGCCCAGATTCACGCTGGTGATTTGAATTTGTACCCTCCAGTGAGAGACTGCAAACAAGTATATCTTTTGAATGATCTTTCTAGGTACTTGTATGTGCCTGAATGTCTTGTTATCACTTATGTCTATGAGGCAGGAAAGGATTAAGGTAATCTCTCTGTTGTGGATAAAGCACAGGTCTTATGGGTCCCAATCAGGTGCCCACTGTACTAGCCCATCCTCTCTAGCCACAGCTCAAGACGGAAAGACTGGAAGACTTGAGTGCTGTTTCCAGCTCTGGCAGTGCCTGACTTGGGTGACCTCAAGCAAGTGACTTCAGCTCTGTTTGTCTCTCTGAAATGGGATCATGGCACTCACCTGCCTTCGTAAAGCACTTT
The DNA here is from genome assembly GCA_030014935.1 of Caiman crocodilus. Lineage (NCBI taxonomy): Eukaryota > Metazoa > Chordata > Crocodylia > Alligatoridae > Caiman > Caiman crocodilus. Next base: position 13,762,441 of record JAGPOW010002173.1, read on the forward strand.
GACATCTGTGGCTGAAATGTGCCATGGAAGCGCTAAACGTTACCCTCTCCAGTGGGGCTTCAGCTTCACTTTATTCTCCTCAGTACCAAAGGACACACAAAGCAAAAAAACTTCAACACTGAAAAGAGCCACGGGCACAAGGACTAGACAAGACACCGCAGCTCCAATTAAAATGTTAAGTTCCCTAAGAGAGAGACTGTCCAGCTTTTATCATAGCAGATTCATGCTGGTCGCTGGGGTGCTGTGAGCATGGATTTCTGCATCCAGGGTGTGCTCCCTGAGCCATCCATGGCATGAGCACTGATGCTGTTAGCAAGGCCAGATGGCAGCCCCAATTCCCTACCACCCCCACACCTCTCTCTGCAATAGCTGGCCTGAGGCAGCTGCTGCTGCTGCGTGGTGGGGAAGCCACAGAGGTAGTTGGCAGGCAGGATGGACTCATGGAGCAGGAGAATGTATCCAAGACAATGCAAACAGAGAAGATGCATCTGCTCTCCCCAGACCTGGGAGCATCAGACTGATGAAGAAGCAAAATCACATGGCTGCTGTGCTGTTCTTTTGCATGGCTCTTGTGACTTTTCTGTGCCTATTCTTGCAGCCTGTAAAGCTCCCTATTGCACTGGTATCCTGCAGGGCTCCTGACGGATTGAATCTGGTGACTGTAAATCCTTGCTTTTAAAAAAAAAAAAAAAA
>JAGPOW010002173.1:13763233-13774465 GCA_030014935.1 Caiman crocodilus
AAAAAAAAAAAAAAAAGAAAGGAAAAACTTCAAACCCTCCAAGCTCTGCAGCAATCTGACTGGCATTTGCTGCAACAGAGGTGTGTGCGGCAAAACGTATTCTACCACTAGCAAAAAAGTCTTGACTACTTACCTGAACAGAGCTACTAATGCGTATAAGGGCTTGCAGGTAGTTTAAATTAATTGTTGCCTTTAAATGGCCCACAGACTAATAATCACTATACGAGTTATTCGTGCTGTGGATATTTACCTTAGAAATGAAGATGAATAAGTAGGGATGTGACACAGTAATGAATGGTTTCAAGAAAAATGACCACTGATGTGTGCTCTCCCCATCTCAAACACGAAAACAGAGGTCTTTCACTAAAATTAAAAGGTGGAAAATTCATACCTGCAAGGAGGGAATCGTTTCTCACACAGCGCGTAGCCAGCTCACTGACCTGTGGTTCCCTCGGGGAAGTAGGGAGGCCAGCAAGATTCAACAAGAGACTGGACATCGGTATGGATTACAAGAATAGAGCCAGTCTAATTAATGGTGAAACTTGGGAAGAAATGTTGAATGTTACACTAATGTATTGAAACCAGTCCAAGTGCTAGAGGCCAGGCTGATTCTGATGGGACAGACTGGCCCACATCTGTCTGCTGTGGAGTTAGGTGAGTTGTCTCACAACATCAGGGTGTATGGTATCTATGAGATAGGGGTGGAGATGGATCTCGCCTAGATCAATGGTTTTCAACCTCTGGTTCATGAGGGGCCCACGAAAGACGATTATGATCAATCAAAAGTATGTGAATAGCCACACTTACAGTTCACTGCCACTTGAAATTTCCAAAGGGGTCCACACCTCCATTCAACATTTTTAGGAGTTTGCAAATGAAAAAAGGTTGAAAGCCACTGGTCTAGATTCTTATAGCAGTCCCTTTATTGCTGCATCTCCTCGTGCTGTCTTCATGACTCTGCAGTGCAAGCCTATAACCAGTCGGTGAAGAGGTGCAGAGCTGCTCGTTGACCAGTTGCTTTTAGTCTTTGAGGAGACATGGTGAATTTGTTGGTCAGAGCAAGGGACTAAAAACCGACTCCTGGATCCTCCTCCTAACAGTGCCAATGACTTGCTGTGCAACCTTCATCAAACTAATGACTGCCCCATCTAGGAAATGGAGGAAATGATATGTCCCCGTTTGACAGTTGTTGTGATGCTGCCGTCATTAATTAGCATTGCATGTTTGAGACGGTGGCGGGACTCTGCACAGCACAGAAAGCTAAATTTAGACGTGAGGAGAAAGTGTGGTGCTTTGGACAGAAGTGTCTTCAGTGGCGCAGAACACCATTGCTAAAGGCCACAGGCTGAACCGCAAAAGAGCGGGTTAACCAGGCTATGTGTAGGGAGATGCTCTCTCCTTTGCTTTTCAAGCCCTTGTTTCCTCCTCTTGCTTATATATATATATATATATATATATATATAGTCCTTTACATGCAGCAGCAGGCTCCATGCCACCTCCATCTCCAGTCTTCAGTGACATCTAGTGGCCACAAGAAAATCTGAAGACATTACAGCTTTCCTGCACGGTGTCTAATTGCCAGTACTAGACCCAGGAAGGACGTGTTCTTCAGCTGTAACTAAAATACCTCATGCTAATACAGGGTACATCTCTCCCAGCACCCCCAAATTCCCATTTAATTAGGGTTGGAGTGAGTCTTAAATGGTGCTCTAGTGCTCAGCTCTTATACAAAGAAATGAGATCTCAGCTTTGAATCGTACTGAATGAAGCTAGAAAGAAATCTAAGTCATTCATCTCCCACGCTGAAATCATCCACAAACTTCAGTCATCACTGACCCTCTCATATTCTGTGTGGGAGGTATAATATGGTTTAGGGTGTTTAGCTCAGCAGTGTAATAATAATGGTTAGCTCTAGTGCCAGAGGAGCTCCTCTTCCCTGCAGCTCAAGCATGCCCAAGTGTCACCATCTGTCTTTTACATATGGGAGAAACAAAGACTTGGAGGTTGCATCCAGACAATCGTGCACATGCAGTTTGTGGTGCTGCAGACCCATCTGTGGTGCCACAAATTGCATGTGCCACACATGCAGGCATTCGTTGTGCTGCTAATTAGCAGTGCAGTGGGGTTTTTTGACACCAGGAGATCTCAGTGTCCAAAAAACATATGCCAGAAAAAAGTGGGACTGTGCACATGGTGGCAGTGGCTGCCGGCCAGGCTTCACGCACCCAGATAGCAGCCACTGGAGCTCCAGGAGGCCCCCAGGAGGCTACCCCAGCCTCCTTTACTGCACCCAAGGCAACTTGTCATGCACCAAAGCCATGCAAGCAGGGGCATCTTCGGGGACAACTAGCAATGGTACAAATATGTACTGTTACTGGTTGTCCCCAGGAAATGCATGTTCCCATTTGTGGGGATGTGCCCAAAAAGAGGTTGTATGGCTCACTCAAGTTCTCACGGGGAGCGGATCTGTCTCTTTGCTTAATGGATTGCAGAAACACGTGCCACCTCTCTCCCCTAAAGTAAAAATGAGCAAATGTTAGCAAATCTAATGAGCACAGCAGGAATCATTGACAGGCCCAGTGTGAATGGAGAGGGATGGTTGAGAAGTCGCACAGTTTAAGTATAATGATGTCCTTTTCCCAACTACAGGCACTCAGCTCTGCTTCACTTTCCCCCAGGAGATTTGCTGGAGTACTTACAAACATGGACTTTTAGGAATTCATCAGGAAGGTGTCTACCATCTTTCGCATCTCACCACAGAATGGAAGAATAAGAGCAAAATTCACAGCTAAATCATTAGCGCAGGTGCTGCCTCTGATATCAGAACTGGGAACTACCAAAGGAACAAAGAAATAAAGATAAAGACAGATACAAATACACTGAAATAAATCCATAGCTATTACTATCTACCAGAAGGGTTGCAGGGTATTCAAGATTATGTTTGCAGCTGGGATGTGCTTCTCCCCAGCTGGTTTATATCTGCTTAGGTTCACTGAAGTCAGGGGGCCAAATTCTCCAGCCGTCTTAGTAGTGTAGCTTCATTGAAGTCAATGGAGTTATGCCAGGTTATACCAGCCGAAGAGCTGGCTTGCAAAACCTGTTCTTGTGCAGGGTTAGTGGAAACCTCCCTCCTGTCTGCTGCACTGTAAATGGTGCATAAGCCTGCTGCTGGGTTTGTCCGGAGGGGTGAATTTGATCTAGATAAAGAACATACCAAAATATAGCTTTTTGCTACTCCTTTATCTCTGGAGAATTTCCCTCTAAAATGGATGCAGCCAGTTGATTTTAGCCTCCCAAGATATTGTTGAAAAGTTACTTACACAGCAGCAAATTATTTGATAGGGACCTTGCCATATTTTGTTCAGCCGCAAATATTTATCATGGCCTGGTCAGTGTGTGGAAAGGGGGTCTCATGTATCTATTGGAACTGCAGCCTATTCAATGTCCTACGTGGACAATCAGGACTACCAGAAAAGGGATCAACTGGAAAAGGCCCAGCTCCCAGCCCCAGGAGGGTACACAAGAGGTGGATGTGGAAATGTACCACAGGTCCCTCAGAAGAGTGGGACAGTGGGGGCCCCTCTGCATGGATCTGTGTTTCATCCGCTAAAGAGAAGGCAGGGCAGGGTTGTACCTTCAAGACAAATTGGTTCAGAGAAATATAAGCCTTTGTGGGTCAGCCTGCTCTGTCAGATGCTATGAATGGACTCTAAACGAGTTAGTCTTGAAGGTCCCACCCTGCTGTCTTCCACCTGACTTCAGACTACCTAGTGGGAGGAGACTCTGCTCCTGACAGTCCTACCCATCCTTTGCACTTCTTTTCTCTGAGGATCCCCACAAGTTTGTGAAGCCTTGTGAGCATCTATAAGGTAGCTGAGCAGGGTGAACCTGTTCTGTAGATGAATCGCCTGGGGCAGGAGGGGGAGAGGACTTGGCTGAGGTCATGGCCTGAGTCAGCTCCCACACTGACTTGGGTAAGATTGTATGACGACTTTATGTATGCAGCCCCCAAGTGCTGCCTGGCTTGTGCAACGGTCTGGCTAAGAAGGAAGCAAAGCTCACTGATGCACCGAGGACCAGAGGCAGGTCCATCCCTCCCTGCTGTGCCCAGGGGTTCCTGTACCCTTCTGAGAGTCCCGCTGTCCAACAACTCTCATTTCCCCAGCCCCCTTCAACAGATTTTTCACTGGCACGCACTGCACCAAGCTTCAGGCTTCCATGAAGAGGCATCAACAGGACTGGAGGAGCACTCCTAGTCCTCAGCCGGCTATATGACAGGATTGTTAGAAACCCTGATCCCTTGAAGATACTAAAAATGGATACTGGGGTCAGTGGACTCCCACCAGCTCCTCAAACACGAGATAGAAGCCAGCCGGATACCAAAGAGGGCCTTAGGAGAGAGTTTCAAGCTACCAACTGGCCAGCCCCTAGAAGACAGCATGAGGTGGGATTTTCCAAAGCACTTGTTGGCCTGGAGAATCGCAGCCAATACACAAAAGAGGACTTGAGAGCCTCCAGGTGCAAAGAGGTACGAGATTTCTCCCTGGGGTCTCAATACAAACCCCACAGGATTTTCTCCAGTTTTACATGGAGCTTTTCAATTCATGTGAACCTGAAAGTACAAAACAAGCTGAGTTCATCATTTCATCAAGCCTTCCCCAATGGTTAACTTCTGTCCCTGTTGGTTAAACGAATGCTTGTGGTCCTGAGTTTACTAGCTGCCAAGTACCTGGCACTCAAGTGCACCCTGTTATTTGATATGCAGATCTATGAGGCTGAAGTTCAAGCCACTTAATTTGCTCCTGCCTTTATAATTAAGCAGATGTGGAAAAAAACCAAAAAACTTTTTGGACTAACCAAAGCAAGAACAGTTGGACAAAAATGCAAGAAATAGCAGGAACCAGCAATCACATACCCATTCCTTAAAGCAGACAGAGTCCAGAATCAAAACCCACATGTGTTTAAACCTTGAAGTTAAAGACATTTAAATGAAATAATATAGCCATTATATCCAAGGGTCATTACATACAGGCTATATTTTTTATACTTTCTTCCCTTTTTCAGTTGCTACAGGAAGGAAAGAAAAAAGAGAGAAACTGGCAAACTTCAATTGACAGAAGTACAAAAAGATAAGCTTAAGATGTCTTCCTAAACTCATCTGGAGGAATTTTGTTCTTCTTTCTTATCTCTACCTTCAAGACACGTTCATCTGTAGGTTTAGCGAAGGATTTTGGGTCAGGGGGAAGCTCAGCGCTTTACCAGTCAGATCCTTTTCCAGGCATTTTGTCCAAGGGCATGTTGAGGTTTCATCATAAATGCAAATGATAGAGTGTTTTCCAATGATAAACTCTATTCCAACCCGTGGTTTGGTTCTGATGCGACACATGCACACTGCTGGCAATTATGTGAGCACAGTGTTTGGAAAGTAAACCTGGTTCAGCATAAAGCGTCTCCACAGAGCGGAGGAAGACTCCATTATTGGAGGGTGACTGCCCTGCTTTCCAGCCACTGCCTGCCAGAGAAGAGCTGGGGAGCTGTTTGCAGTGCTGAATGACTAACACGCAAGCTCTGTGCAACTAGTGAGCATGTCTTGTGCTGTATTAGCATGCAGGCAGCGTGTTCCTTCAACTCTTCAGGTATGGCAATAAATCTCTGCTAATTATTGTATATGCGTTGTAATTCATCCATAACCGATATAATCTTCAAAGCTCGGGTATGTCTTGATCTAAAGCTTTGACATTTTTTTTCCCAGTGTCTTTGAACTCTTATAAATGGAGCTTGTGGGACCCACAGGCTATCACTTTGCATTTTCTTGTTAATCGGCATGTTTTTTCTTCCTGAAAAGGAAACAAAAAATAATGTTCTTAACGAGGTTCTGTGTGGAGAGCTCTTCTGTCTGGAAGGTTGAAAGCACAAACTATTAAAAGCGCATTTCCCCCTGTAACGGGGCACACCTACCCTTGTTACTAGGAAGAGGGGAATGTAGCCCCCGTGAGTTGCAGAAAGCCTGATGGCAAAGGGCAGCAGGTGTGAGCTGCCCATGTGAATTGAGCTACTGGCTGCAGAAGGCCAGGATGCTGATGGGGGAATCAGCAGCACCTGGGCCCTAGGAGCAGTGACCTGGGTCAGATGACCAGAAAGGCTTGGGGGATATAAGCCCAGCCTCTGGGTACAAAGGGAAAAGGTGGTCTTAGTGGCATTGACTGCAGTTTGGAGTCAGAGGAGCTCAGACAAGGTACTTGGAGGGCTAGGGATGTAGCAACAAGCCTGTCCAGGTAGAATGGTCCAAAGAATAGAGACCTGGAGTGGTTTATATTTGAGTGTAAGCCATTTGGGTTGATGTTTTGTATTTGGGTTTGAGCAGAGGTTTGGGTAGTGGCTACAGGGGAGGTTTGGAGGCCACAGGACAGGCTGCTAGGAACTCTCTGCAGAACAAGATCTACTCTGGGCAGTGGTATGTGCAGGGCTGAGGCCTGGGAGCTGAGGTCTGAAGCAGGGGACCATGCCTGAGGGCTTGTCTGGAGAAAAGGGGGTCAAGGCTGGGATGGCTGAAGCCCCAACAACTCCTTTGAGGCCCTGAGTGGGGTTGCCTTAGAGGGGTGCACCCCTAAGGACTGACCAGGCAGAGAAGCAGATGTTCAGAGACCAAGCCAGAAGAAAGAAGCACTGCAAAAGCTTCTCCTAGTCTCCAGGGACCATCCCCTCAGCAAAATAACAGGAACATCAGAGGCATAGCAGGAGAAAAACTAGAGTGGAGGGGCACAGAGTGTGGCAGGTGGGTCAGACCCCAGGGAGCACCGAATGCTGGGGTCGACTCCCAAGCTTGCTACACCCCCCCCCCCTTCTTTTGTCTGGTGCAATTAGGTTGAGGCAGGTTTCAGGGTCTGTGCCTCTATGTGAGAAATAGGAGAATAATGAGTGTAGCCCTGGCATCAGTCTGGCTATTCAGAATAACACAAATGAGAGCCAGGGCTGGGAAACACCATTACTTTACATTAGGACTGTCCAACTCTGAAGCAGCTGGGGCCCTTGTGCTCCCCTGTGGGCCACAGCAGGGCAAACTATGAGCCCCACAGGCTGCATGCCACATGAACACCCTCAGCCCACCAGGGAAGCGGGGATCCAGCCAAAGTAATCGTGGGAAGGAGAGAGGGGCAAGTGCCACGTGGGTGGAAGTCCCGGGGCTTGAACTTAACCCCTTGTGGGCTGCAAGCGTACTGCCCTTGTTTAACGTGCTAGTGCACTGTCGGCTGACTGGGACAATCATTTTGTGTGTTAGTGGGTTGTGTTGTGTGGCTGTGTGTAGTTAAACTGCTGCTGTGCTTCATCCCTGAAGTGGCTGCAATGAATCTTGTATTATAATGGGCCGTAGCCTCAAAGCTGTTTTGTCCTGTTCCGTTGCAAGGAAATCCTTGTGTGATGCACAGCCCACGAAGCAACCATCTTGAGGGGACTGCTGGTGAGGTGGTATGAGTAGGTTGAAGTAGTCCAGTTATCTCCACTGGCTGCCTGAGCCTGCTGTGGCCACGGCCAGCTATCATAACTTAGAACAGCAGTGAGGCTTCCCAGAGCTATTCTGGCAGGAGTGCAGAGATAATGGCAGAGAAGTAATGTCCCTCTTGCCCCCCCCCCCCAAATCGGAGCTTCTGTGCATGCTGCGTCTTGGGTCATATGTCGGCCTAAAAGAATGCATGAACAGCATTGTAATTGCATATGTAAGATGCAAGCCAAAGCTGTGTCCTGAGGTGTGAGCTGCGCGCTGCATTCATTGCTGTGGCACCTGTACTTGCTCCCTACCGTGTCCATCACAAGGGTGATGGAGAGGCCAAATCCCATCCTTTTACATCCACGTACCCACATGGTCTTGGGCTGTCTGAAGTGTAGCTGTGAGCAGAGAATGTCAAAGTTGACAAATAGTGGCAAAAATAGCACATTTTACCCAAATCTAATGCAACTTCAGATGTAAACTGCAAAGCTAGATTCTATCCATTCTAGATTTGTGATAACCTGCCATGGATAGAATCGAATTAGTGGAAGGTTGTCTTCAACGTGTGGCAGAGAAAGAAGGGGGTCTGGCCTCTTGCCTTCCACCACTGAGCTGTGCTCTTTTCTCACTCCTTTTCCCCCCCCCCCCGTCTGCCCTGCCACTTGCCCCCTATTATGTTGCCGACCTGCTGCCTGCCCCATACACCACTGTACCTGACCCCTGCCACCTGCGCCTACTGCCACACTTCCTGGCTCCCATTCTCTGCAACCCCCATACCTGTGCCTGCCCCCCTGCTTTCTTCCCTGGGCTGATACCTTTCCCTCTGCACCCTCTCTCTGCTCCTTTTTTCTGCTGCTCTTTGCCTCAGCTCTGGGACAATCAGCAGCAGTGACAACCCCAGCCCAGTCCTGCCCTGCCTAGCTAAGGAGAAGCAGGGGTGGCAGCTCCAGGCTGGGTCAGGGATGCAGGGACAGGGTCAGAGCCAGAGCAGAAAGTAAGGGGGTGCAAGCTGTGGGGAGCAGGCAACATGGTCTCCCCACTTTGTCAGCGCTCGACCTGGCTTTGTTAGCCTCGTTTTGTCCCCATAGGCAACTGAACACACAGGGAGAAAGGCATGCTTACACGGATGGCCAGCATGAGGCCCAAGCAGGGCTTTAGTCTGATTTCAGCTGGCTGCAACTGGGAACTGAATTTGTGGTTTCACAGCTGCTCATTCCCCACGGAGAGAACAACCAATTAGAGAAAGCATTGCTGGTCGCTTTGGATGACTTCAGCCTAAATACCTAAGCCGCTTTCCCAAGGCAAGGCTCCCCCCCCCCCCCCCGAACAACACAGGGAAAGAAAGCCTCACCTTAGATTTAGGTACCAGCCTGGAGCAGGTGGCAGGCAGCTCTGGTTTAGCTTGGGGCTAGAGCTGAGCTGCTACCTGCCTTGGCCAGGAGGGCTTGTGCAGCCAGGGAGGGAGTGCATGGCAGGGGGAGTGCAAGAGGGGCTCAGTGCTTGTGAGAATCCAACAAACAGAAGCACTAGCAGAGCAAAGCGAGGCCTAGACGCTTGCATGGAGAGGCTAAATGTGGCCATGCCGTGAAGTGCTAGAGGGTCCTTGTTGGAAACTTTCATTCAAACCCTGCCAAAGAATGGAAGCAAGGGTTGGGATGGTTTCCTGTCCTCTAACAGAGTTGCTCCCTGCTGGAGAAAGGATTTATCCCTGTGGTGCTCAGGAATATTTCTGAAGGCCATGTGTTTTGTCATTGTGTTAGCTGAGGCTGTGCTAAATGGTTAGTATCCTCCAGACCTACCTCAGGAATCGGAGCACAGCCCTGCCCATTACAATCTCCTCCGTCTTTCTGCTAGCCTGAATATACCACACCAAACACTGCATTGTGCTGGCAGCAGCGGGCTGGCCAGGCTTAGAGAACAAAGATTTCCAGCTCAGGTTATATAAGTTTGTCACAGACCATTCCCTTCCTCCTTGGTTATAAGATAATGTTTAGCTTTAAAAAGGCAAACATCATTATACATCCTCCGTGCACAGCAATGCTGCAAGAGCAGGGCTTCTGTTCCTGATTGTCAATAGTGCTTTGGAAATGTGGATATTCAGAGACTTGCTCTAGTTCTGTTTACAGTTATATGTTCGTAGCTACAACTTCACTCAAATGCTGCCAGCTATATGCAGTATCTTTGGCAATGCACAGAACAGAGTAAAAAGGCTTGTGCAGTTTGGGGTGTGCTGAGGAAAGGTATGTGGAGGGCTTCTGGGCTTGGCATTCATGGCTTTAGTCTGTCATTAAAAGAAGAGGTGCCAGCAGAAAAGAAAGTCCCTGGATTCTCTTACTTTCTCAGATGAGATGGAAGGAAGGAGGAATCCCTTTTCTCCCGGGCCAGTAGATAGCTGCCGCCTTGTACAAGGGAAGTGCTTCACAGCAGATGGCACTCGCTCTGCAGTATCTACCAGTGGGGGTTGTAGCTGTGTGCGCCTGTAGCTCGGGGAATATTTTTGGCCATCAACTTCTGGTGCTTAGGTTGAGATCAGTGGACCTGGTTTTCAGGGACCTGGACAAGCCCAATCCTAATACTGGGGGCTGCTAGGGCTCAAGAAGGGCCTCTGGGTATTAACCCAAAAGTCTCTAACGTTAGGCCACCCAAAGTGAGGCCACTAAAAGAAGCAGCCACTTCAGAATTTTTTTGCCCAAATGCTTGAGTCTGTTCAGTAACATTGCAGCCTTTCAAAAGGAAGATGGGAAACAACACAAGCAGCACGAATGGGCTTTGAACAGGCATTTTCACTAGGATGATGGCAGGAAAGATGCCCAGGACCACCCCTCAACCTTACACTGATAGGTTTGTATTGTGTGCCTACAGGCTCCAGCTAGAATATAAGCCCAGCTGTGCTTTTGCTGCACACACACACAGGGGGATGCTACCGCTGTACAGCTAGCCCAGGAGATGGGTACCTAGTTCTGAGACTTCAGGTTAGTCCAGAACGGGTGTTCCTGTAACAGTACCATGTCCTCAAGGTCCTTGCACTCCCCCAAGCGTGTCTGGGGGTGTAACTAGGCTGAGATGTCTAGGGTTGTGTCCGTCGCTATGAAACTTGCCTGTCCCTCAGGAGAGCTGTGGAAAGAGCACTGGAGGACTCTCATTCCCTGAGTGACCTTGCCTGTCTCTTCATTGCAATGTGGAGGGGTGCCAACCCAAGCTCAGGATTTTACTTCTGTCCCTCCTCTGCCTTGCAATTAATTGTGTTCAAGCAACATGCTTGAGGGGTTTGGTGTGTGGGGTGTGGGGGGATTTGGGGAAAAAAGCATACATTTTAGGAGCTTGAGCTAAGAATATAGCGTTGACATGGAAGACAGTTGCAGCCCCTGAAAGGCAACATAGACAGAGATCGTTTCATAGTAGCTCGGGTCAGGAGGGACCTGAGCAGATCATCTAGCCTGACCCCTGCCACAGGCAGGAATGAATGCTGGGGTCACAAGACCCCAGACAGGTGATCATCCAACCTCCTCCTGAATTTGCCCAAGGTAGGGGCGAGGACCACTTCCCTGGGAAGCTGGTTCCAGATTTTGGCCACCCTAACTGTAAAATATTGGCTTCTGATCTCTAACCTAAACCTATTCTCCATCAGCTTGTGTCCATTGTTCCTTGTCACCCCAGGTGGTGCTGGGAGAAAAGGGCTCTGCCTATTTGCTGTTGATCTCCCCTGATGAGCTTGTAGGCAGCCACCAGGTCCCCCCTCAGCCTCC
>JAGPOW010002173.1:13774565-13795229 GCA_030014935.1 Caiman crocodilus
CTGTTGATCTCCCCTGATGAGCTTGTAGGCAGCCACCAGGTCCCCCCTCAGCCTCCTCTTGCTGAGGCTGAACAGGTTCAGGTCCTTCAGTCTTTCCTCGTAGGGCCTGTCCTGCTGCCCTCTCACCAAGTGGGTGGCCTCCTCTGACCCCTCTCCAGGCTGGACACATCCCTTTTGAAGTGCGGCGCCCAGTACTGGACACAGTACTCCAACTGCAGCCTGACCAAAGTCGCCTAGAGGGGAGTATCACTTCTCTGGACCGGCTTGAGATGCACCTTTGGATGCATGGCAAGGTCTGGCTGGCCTTGCTGGCTGCGGTCTGGCATTGGCGGCTCATGTTCATCTTGGATTCAATAATGACTCCAAGATCCCTTTCTGCCTCTCTGCGGAAAGATAAAAGAGAAAACAAGAGATAAATGACTGACCAAGAGCACTTAGTGGAAGAGCATGGAGCAGAATCCTGACTCCTAGTCCAGTCTTTTGGGGCCCTAACTCCCAGGCTTTGTAGACGAATACACCATTTGCCAGTTACACTGGTTTTCAGAAAATTTGTATATACCCCCTTACCATCAGACTTCTAGTAGCCCACACCACAGTCTGGGACTAGCTGCACTAGCTTGTAGATAGCATTGCCTTTCATTTTAAAGCTTCTCTTTTTCCTGTATATAGAACCATTAAGATTAAAAATCCCAGGCCTCATCATGAGATTACAACCATGTGAGATGTATTACCCATAAATTATGTGTGATTCTGAAAAAAAAGAACTCTCACGGGAGCCACAAAAACTGGACTTTTAATTTAAAACTATCTTTCATTGACTCTAACAGCTCTCTTGCGAGTCTATTTTTAATCCTCCCCCCCACTCCCCCCTGCACAGCAGTAATCAGAAGGTTACAAGGGAAAAGGGAAAAACTTATTGCCTAGTAGCCACATTGGGGTGATTTCATTGCTGTAAATTCCAGATATATATGGGAGGAGGAGTGCCGGGATATTAATTTCTGCTGTAGAAAATCATAGACCCTCCACTTTAATTTACTGCTAAATAATAAATGGCATTGTAAGATACTCAGCAAAGATAAAGATTCCCTTGTAAATCAAGCACTCAGCTCATAAACATGGAGGGATCAGTCTAGCTACTGTGTGTAGTTACGTGGGGTTTTTTGTCCTTACAAAGCAGAAGTGAGTAGGCATTTAACTGCTGCTACCTGCCAGACTAGAGGATAAACCAGTAACTCAGGCGGTTTCCCCACTGTTCCCAATTCCCATCAGCACTTGCATGGTGTTAGACTAAAAATGGAGCTTTTAGGTTTTGAATCATTCAGGTTTGGCCAAATTCTGCTCTCTTGGAAGAAAATGAAATTACTCCACATTTACAATTGCATCAGTGGACGTCAAAACGTGGACGTTTTATTCCCAAGCCAAGATCTGCAAAAATGCTGCACGAGAGAGTCCCTTGGAAACTCTGCAGGCCTGAATCCAAAGGTCACATAGTCCAAACACTCATGCATGGACCAGAGCTCCTTCAGTCCTACTGTATGTCTTGGGGCATGTTTGGTGCTTTGGCTTCCACATTTGGGAAAGGGACATAATACCTTCCCAGCACAGTGGTTACTGATGGGAATCTATGAAATGCTGAGGATCTGTAGCTATACTGAACCCAGACTCGGAGCAGCCTAAAGTTTTTCCCTTGTTAGTTTTTAATCATTTGCTTCCATTTCCTCAAGTTCCTTCTCTGGACTGTTTCTCTCCCTCCTTCTCACGTTGAGTTGCAAGGGGCAGTGCAGGAAAATGGCTGCTACTAATTTAATCTTGAGACAAAGAAAGAGTGCCTAGCATGCCTCAGCAAGAGTGATATTTGCAGCTCTCTGAGCAAAGGGCTCTGAAGATCCAGAGGCTATAGCCTCTGGGGTGCCAGGCTTCAGGTATTTATTGTGGAAAGGCAGAGTCAAAACGATGTAATTAAACTTTGAATTGGAAATAAAATATGGATGCAGCTGATTTTGACATTTACATAGAATATTTGTTATGTAAATTGGCTGAACCCTACTGAGACTTCAAAGGGCACCAGCTCATACCGGGAACCACTACAGAGATATATTTGCTTTATGACTATCAGTGTAGACTAGAGGTGGTGAGGCAAACCCTTCGCTGCAGGGGGCCACTCACAAAGTGGAACTGTTCAGCTCCGTTGGGAAGGTGATGCAAAGGAATACTGGGATATGCCAACATCCTTCATGCCAAATAGACCAGCTCTGGAAGGGCTCTTCCCTCCATTTCAGCACGAAAGACAGGACATCTTTGCAACTGTTAATGCTAAATAATGATAAATAAGGTGGCAGTGAAACCATAGGGACGCTTTACCAGCAAACACTTGCCTCTTCCCAGAAACACAAGAGCAGCAGGACAACATTTACCCCTCAGACCCAAGAACTCATGACTAAGCTCCGGAGCCAGCCCAAATCCACTCTGTTTTCATAATTTACACACACACATGCAATGAATTTAAAATCAAAAGAAATACTTTGCCTGTGGAACGCACTGCTTCTAGCAAAATGGTTAATAGGTTGTAAAGGCTCAGGCATTAATTTGGCTAATAAGAACACCTGCAGTTCCTACAGAGACATACTGCCTCTGTTCCACAGCTTCCTCGTGAGATTCTGCTGGGAGGTTGGGCATAAAGCATAACCTGAGTACAGTAACTAATATCCAGGTGACAGCCGCAGTGATCGGTGGCTCAAGAAGTCCAGTCCCTTAATCCTATTCCAAGTTTCAGAACTCATGAAGCTGAATGACTAATTTTATATTGACTATAGCGTGGCACCATCTCGGTGGGCCCAAGTTCTGAGCTGCATCATTCTCCGCTTCTCCCAGCCCTGGGGCCCTGTATAGTTTGTTTCAGCCTCTAAACTGCAGCTCGCCTTGGTTCTTCTAGTTTTACCTCTCATCCAGTTATCATATCTCATCCATATCATGATCTGCTGATACTCACTACTACTGCCATTTGATACTCACTATGTCTATCCAGCGTAGGAACTGATGTTTCATGCTAGGATTTGATGTCCCCTGCTTTGGGACAGGCGAAACTCTCCTCATGTGTGATCCAACACGATGTCAAAGTCTCCAAATAGTGACAAACCAACACATCCCACCTTGGGCCCTGAGCTACAAAGGGATTTTTCTTCAGCAGAAAGAATATTGCCATGTTTGGCTCTTACTAGCCCAGAAGGAGGACTCTGACAAAATACTTAGTGTCATCTTAACCTCCGAGGATACAGTTCTGGGGCTTTCCCTGCCTATTAGGCCTCTAGGGATCTGCTTTCAGAGTGATATTTTGTTTTCCTGAAATAGCTCAGGAAGAACAAGAGGCACCTGTGATAAAGAACTGGATGTTTTGGTCTTGGCAGGATGCAAGTGACTGGCAGAAGGGACAACAGAGCAGCTTGAAACAAAGGGATCCAAATGGGATCATGGGGTTTTGCTAAAGAGACTGGGCCATAGGATGCTGTCCATGAAGACCTGCCTGCTTTGGTGCCTCGTCTCTGATGCGACAGTCCCTACTCCCAAGCCTCCCAGGAGCAGATGGGATGTGCACCTAAGAACACAACATTGGTCTTTGCTGCCAAGTAGTGCAAGACTCGGGAGGCTGCTTAAAACAATAAAGGACTGAAATGGGAACACAGATGGAACAGAGCTCTGCAGTCTTTTGTGTGTTGGGATAGGCTCCTTGCCCTTCAGACATCTACCTACCCCAGCTCACAATTGCAAGCATTTTTACCTCTGCCTGGTGTTTAGCCATAGTGTGTATTCAATCAGCCCAGGCCAAAGCTATAGCAGCAATTCAAAACCATGCAGTCACGTCCAAACACGTGGAAATTCTGCTTCCCTCCCTCCTTTCTCTGTTTCTGACAGACCTGTGCTTTGGGAGGTCCTACCCCCTTCAGTCCTAATTGCAGATCCTCATTTACCCATCACTTTCCACATCCCAGTGCCTGGTAACAAGGAACCACCTGCCCATGCCCCTCCAGCACACAGAGAGAGTTGCTCTGATAAAAAGGGAGCTTTCTGATGCTGCCAAGATAACAAGCGGTGTCCTCTACTTTGAGGTACATGCAGCCAATCAATTGTCCTAGTGGTCTAGTGATTTCCATTTGGTGTTTCACAGACTCAGGGGGTTGTCACTTAAGGGTGTTAGAGGTGGAGTTCTTGTTATAATTCAGATATTTTGCCCAGCAGGCAACTGATTGAGGTTTGTGTTAGCACAGCAGCTTGCCTACCTGACCTCTGGGCTCCTTGCAGCAACTCTAGCCATTTGGGAAGCATACGAAACTCCCAAAGCTAATGTAAGTCAGATCCCATGAGCTGCATTGAATTTGGCCCATATAATTGCTTCAAACAGCATATGCACTGAACCTCATACACAGCAAGCTTGGTTCCCCTCAGGTGATGCCCTGCTAGCAGTGAAGCAAACTGCCACCACAAATCAAGATTCAGATGTAGATGGTATGTGGGTTTTTAGTTCGGGGAAAGCAACAGAGAGAACCAGGGAGTTTAATGGCAGATCACCTTGGCATTACAGTGCTGCTGCCCACATGGGGCCTGATTCTCCATTGCATTCTCCTTATTCAGGCCCTAACCCAGTGCAAAGGTGAGTGTTTTGTGCTGTCAATCAAGAGCAATAAACCTGACATTTGAATTTCCATGAAACCAGGAGCATCCCTTTGGAGCCGCATATCATTAATGCTGGCCTTGATCTCGGGAGATGCCACGTTCTAGCAGACAAGGAATGAGTTTGAGAGCCAGAAGGCCGATGGTTGTACCACTGATTCAGTGTGGCCCCACAGGGTTTGAACTGCATGCCGGCTCTTGCGGGGCTCAGTAGCGGTGGCAACCAGAAGAAGCCGGTGCCACCGCCTGATCTGATTAGAAAAGCGCAGGGCTCTCATCTCTTAGGGGGGGCTCTTGTCTTTTATGGGGAGGGCTCAGCCTCCCTAGACCATCCCATATTTCGAACCCTGTGCCCTTAGCAAGTCAGGTCATGGCATTTTTCTATACATACATGTCCCTTCTGTAGAAAGGGAAGAATGTTATTTCTCCATCTTTGCCAAAGCACATCAGGGTCCTTGGGTGAGAAGTGCCAAGTATTATCATAGAGGGTTTTAACATCATTTCTGAAGGTAGCTTTCTGTTGTACTTCCCTGCAGCAGTTGACAGCAAATCGTTGAGGCTGACCCAGTGACCCTTAAAACAAGAATGAATACCAAAATCCCTGCCACTGCCCTTCTCCCTGCTGCCCCAAAACTGCCTACACCAGCAAGTTACTACTGCAGTTCCCACTGGTGTTTCTAAAGAGTGGTTATTTCCTCCAGACATCTCAGAAATGGCTCTGAGTGAAAATTTTCAATGTGATGCTATTAGCTTTCCAGATTTTCCTCTTCTCAACCTGTTATTTTCCCCTGGAGGACTGTAGGGTTGACCACCGATTCACTCTTCTTGAGCCCTGTACACAGGTGCAATGCTGTTTTGTGGGCTTAACCTTGTGTCAGGTTCTTGGGTGCTGCTCAGGGTCAGTCCTATTCTGCTGACTCACTTTTGCAGCCAAATGAATTGAATCCTATTAGCACTGCAGGTAGTTATGAAAGGGTTAGCCTGCCTCTGTGAAGCACAGGAAATTGGGACAGAGCAGATGCCATAGGGAGTAATCCTAGAGACAACTGAGCTCTGGCAAGAAGTTTATGTCTATTGTTTTTAGTTGACAATAAAGCACGTTCCAGAGGAAGCATGAGTTTGAAACCTACTCAATGCATGTTCTGTGCTAGGAGAAGGGTAGGGTGCAGTTTTGTTACCAGAGATGCTCTGCAAGTGAAACTTGGCTGATTGGCAGAGGAATGGCATTTTTAGTAAGACTGCTGAAATCTCAGTGGCCCCTGGCACGTGTTACTTCTATGACATGACTAACCAGATCATTGTCTTAAGTAGTTGCCGTGCCATATGCTGCACATGGTGCATCCCTGTGGCTGGGAGCCCCAGCAGCTGATGGGACTCCCAGACACATGAACTTGCAACTTTTCCAGTACAGGATCTCAGGCTCCCCCTGCACTAGCAATAGAGCATGATGGTATCTGATGCTCAGTCTCACAACCCTGCTTCCAGCCATGCACATATAGTAAGACAGGAAGCAGACTGTGAGGATCACACATCAGATCCCATCACGCCTTTAAGTGCACATCTGCCAGGAGCCTTTGGTTCATGTTTCTGTTTTATATGGTTTAACTCAAAGATTTGAAGAACTAACCAAAAGACATCTTTTATGAAAGGGATGGTTTTAAGGCATACAGTACATGTCAGAGGCTAAGAGACCTCCATTACAACCTCCCCAAAAGCCAAGGAACACTAGCCATGACCTTCTTGATATTGCAAATGTAAAAATGTGGGGGCCGGGGAAGTGAAAAATTATTTTCAGACTTCTTTACAGAAAAGGACTCAATAAAGCGCACAAGCTCTGTATTTTTCCCTTTGTAGATCACCTTCATAGGCTCTTTTGAAAGCCCACTCTAGTCTGCTGATGCTGCTAGGCTGCTCAATGAAATGCCAGGGCTGCCTCAAATGTTGGTGATTATGTTGCTTTCTATTGCCTGGTCAGTGAAGAAGGCAAAAACTTTGTGGTCCTGCTGCTGTAGCCATTGCTAGTGAAGGAGAATCAACACTCAAACAGTAAAAGCTTATATTTGTGGGGCAGGAGGTTGTGAGTTGTGTTGTATATGTGGGTGGTTAAGCAGCTGCTATAAATGATGACCTGTATATATCCAACCATTGAATTGCAACACCCTGGTCTATCATGTTTAATGCTCTGTTTTAACATTGACTCTGAATGGGAGGAAAGGGGGAGGAAGATGAAACTATTACATAATTAGGCATCCAAAACTGGGTGTTATATTGCTTTGTTAACACTGTTGAAAAAGAGGGTAGTTCCCATTTGGCCAGAGCAGTTCAGTTACAACATGGCCCTGCAGGGAAGGTCTGTATTGAAAACTAAATTTGACAGTGAAATCGTTTAGCTAGAGCACAGCATGCTCTGTAGAAGGAAAACAAATCATGATGGTATAAATGTGAGAATCCATCATCGGGAGGGAGAGATGCAAAGAGGAGGAGAAGAATTGGTTTAAGAGCCCATGTACAGGCTGTGACAGTAATCATATAATGGTCCCTTAAGTGTCAAGGGAGATGAATATGGTTTAATAGCAACAAATAAGCTGTCAAGCCCGGAAAAATGTAACGAAACAGATGGATGGATAGGCCCACCTATTGTCTGCTCCTATGGAAAAAAAGAGAGAGAGAGAGAAATAATTTAGGTTTATGCTTGATCTAGTGTGTAAATCTCAGAGAGGTGGTGTTTTCTTTTATAAAAAAAAAAGGAATTAGTTGTTTTCAGAACCATCAGCCAGGCGGAGTGAAGCTCAGCTGTACAAATGAGATACATAACATTTAAAGCTTTCTATAGCTTTGACTGTTATGCTGAGGAAAAATGAAAGCACGGGGGGTATGTTTTAGTCAATCAGTGAACACGATGCTGCTGCAAAATCCATATGGATTCCTATGCTCGGCATGGCAAAAGAAGCCACAGGAGAGGTTTTATGCATGTAACAGAGAAACAGATATAGCAGGTCACCAACGTTTGCTCCATTTGTTTGACAGTCCCCTTGGATTTGCTTTCTGTCCGTGCATCACTTGGACAGACCTTGGAGACAAGGAGCCTGTGGGTTTTGATTTCCAGAGTGCCTGGCTGTCTTTTGTTGCCTATGCTTCATTTGCCTCAGGGGAGTTCCCTTTTCCAGGCTGGACCAGCTGCAAGTCCTCACCGAACTGGAGAGGTGAATGTTGCTCACTTGTCCGTGATGAGGCTCACTTGATTGCCTTCTTTGAAATGATGCTAGCTGGGAGTTTTTTTCTTGATTATGATGGCCTCAGTTGCTGATGGCAAAAGGCAACATCAAAATGAGAATAGGTTTACATTGTGTTTCTGCTGAAAGAATCATGTTGTGTCTCAGGGTCTGTTAGCTATCTTTGTCTTTCACACGTTCCCTGCTGGGGCCTGAACACAGGGGAAGAAATGTGTATTTGTGAATCGGATGTATAGTATGCAATTGACATCCCAGTCCCTGAGCCCCTTAGCAGCTGTGTAGGCTCATCTGTACAACCGGACCAGCTCAAATGCTGCTGAACTGTGTCCATATGGGCATTCAAGCAGGCTTTCAATTGAGCTAAGCTAACTCGCTTGAAAAAAGAAAAATCTACATTGCTTCTGCCCAGGTCCTCGGGGGCACAGTGTAACAAGCAGCATGTTTTGCAGACTCTTCGGTATTCCACGAGGAGCCTCTTGTGGCCACATCTGAAAAGGACTACGAAAAATGGGACTGAAAGGCTGAAGCCTGAATTTGCAAAAGGAGCTGCTGATTTGGGGGCTGCTGAAGCAGCATTCTTTGCCCTGTGATGCCTCTGACATCGAGAGCTCTTCAGTATTTAAACTAAATGAACTGGCCATTGATACTGAGAATAAGAGTAGCAAGCATTATGATACCAAAGATTACAGAAACACGCACATGTGTTTGCGAAGGAGTATCATCCCACATGTTTCAGGTCACAGGCCAAACTAACTGGTAGGGCTTAGGGCAAACGTTTCCAGAACTCCCTAGTGAAGGGTTTTCTTTATATATTCACATGGAACCAGGACACTGGACTAAATGGATCACCGGGCTGAGCTGATGAGACCATGCCTCTGTTCACAGATCCCAAAGCACCCAGAGTGAATTCTCAGATCTTACAGGTGGGTACGCAGGGAGAAAGGCTAGTCCATTCATAAGTGTGCTGGGCTGGGCCTTGTGACAGCTAAGTTTAGTGCCTTGCTTTGCCACAGACCTCCTGTGTGACCTTGAGCAAATCACTTAGCCTCTCTATGCTTCAATTCCCACCTGTAAAATAAGGATAATAGCACTGCTTACAGCACGGGCTTCCAGGGAGGATACTGTAGCAGTGAGGCTATGTTGTAGATGCTCGTACAAGCTTTCTAAGTGCCTAAAAGGTGCAATTAGTAAGTAGTTTAACTAAACTGGTCTCTAGAGCTCTGCTTTTCAAGATTTCCACTTATGTAGGTATGTCCAGACAGAACTACTATTATTATTAAGCTATTATCATGCTTGCCTAAGGTTAAATCCTCTTTCCAGTGGCTTATTAACTTTACTACAATATAAATATTTGGGATGACATTTTCCAGGCTGGGTATCTGTCTTAGGCTGATTTTACCACCCCAGCCAGAATGGTTCCAAGATACAGAAATATAAGCCTCATCCCCTTCTCATGTTGATCCATATGAAGGATGGCAACCTCCTACAGCTAGCAATTAAACCAGTCAAGTAACAGAGATCTCTGCCTTGGATCTAAAGCTTCCAACTGTCCTTACTACCCAAGAGGGTCTCAGTGTAATGCTGTATAACACAAGCATAGAGTCATCAGAATGTCTGGGTTTTTGTGATTTGCTTCTTTAATGACCTAGGAAATTAAACACATTAAACACTGCTATTAGAGAACATTTTGCAAAGACAGGGGCTGCAGAGCTACAAAAGGTCAAGAATTAAGGTGGCCTGCACAACCTTAATATGGGCCCATTGTGCATAGGCACAATACTACCATCTTTAGTGTGTGGTTATATAATTAAAGACTAACATAATGTACGTGCGGTAAAAGGCCAAATTCAGATTGCAAAAGCAACTTGAATTCTAGCATTTCCTAGCTTTCACAGCCTTGACTTGGGTATCTGAACAGCATTCTTTTACCCTCAGTTTTTCTGTGTGTAATTTATATCTACATATATATTTCATAAGAGGTCTACTAGAATGTGTTATGGTAGAAATAAAAGTAAGTACTTATTCATTTTTAATCAGCCATCAGTAGGAGAGCTGCTGCATGTGTACTGTTAGCATTTTTCTTTTGTTGGGCTATTTATATTGAAATATCTTGCAGGGAATTTTGCGATTGCATTACACAATTCAAGAGACCTTTGTTCTTGCTGAAAACATCTATTATTCCTCCACAAGTTGACCTGTCAGAGTCAATGAGAACAAGGTGCTATTCAGTCTGAATCTGGACCATAAGGAATAGCAGACAGAAAGGTAGATACAAATATTGATTTACTTCCTATTAATGTATGTGCTGTTGTGGCTGCTTGTGAAATCAGGCTCTGAGTCTGCCATATATATTGATCTAATTTTTATATACGTACCTTTCTGAAACATAAATAAAAAGACAGTTTGCCAGAACACTGCATTCTGATGAAGTTTTGTGATGACCCAAAGTTGGGAGGCATCATTAATACAGAAGACGATCAGACTATCATATAGAAAGCACTGGGTGATGCTGAGAAATGGATGAAACAGAAATGGGATGAAATTCAATAAGTACAGAGTGCAAGGTCAAGCACTTAGAAGCTAATCAACTGCCATAACCATGGAGTTCAGCAGTTAGAAACAACTGAGATGGAGGAAGGACCCTGGTGTGCTGGCTGATCACAAGATAAGTAGGAACTGCAATGCAGCTGTAAAAAAAGACAAATATGATGCTAATAGAGAAAAGGAAGCCTTGGTGAGACCTTGTCTAGAATACCTGGTCACCCAAAACAGGAGGCAGGATCACCATACCAGTGTGGTGCCTGCCTGGGTAATTGGTAGAGCTAGTTATCTCTGCCTGGCACCATGAGCTGTGTGGACAGAACAGTTCATTTCAAACCAGCGTGGGTATCTTGTCACAGTGCTATTTTATAACTACTGCTTAAGCTAAAGGACACTGTTGGCACAAGAACAAAGGGGCATGAACTAGCCATGAATAAAATTTAGGCTAGAAACTACAATTTCCCAATTGTTAGACCACCAAACTCCTGGATCTGTCATCCAGTGGGAATAGTGAGAGCAAAACTGCTTTTAAATTTGAGCTTGATAAGTTTATGAACTGAATGATAACATGTGATGCCTAGGAGGGTAGAAGGAAGCAGTTGAATTTTGTCCTGGCTCTTTCCTATAGTCCATCACGCTGACCTGCATTAAAGGTCAAAATGAAGGTGAATTTTCTATGTTATCACCACAGGTAAAGAACCCAGCTTTCCCTAGGAACTCCATGCTTCTAGACCAGTGATTCTCAGCAATGGTGCTGATGCACTATCGGGTGCCTTAAGAGACTTGCAAGAGTGCCATGGGGTGCCAACAGAGCCAGACACAGGCATGGGGGAACTGGGCAGCCGGCCGGGACCCAGACAGAAAAGGGTCTCAAAAAAGGTAGTTTTAAAATTATTATTATTATTATTATCTTTGGTGAAGGGGGGCCCAATACTGAAAATATGCCCGGGGCTACCTAGAGTCTAGGTACGATACTGGGTGCCAAGCAATGTTAGCACTTTTAGGTGTGCAAATGTAAGTCATAAGATAAACCCAGAGGCCATGTCCAGATGAGAGAACACATGCCTGTTGGAGCATCTCAAAGCAGTTGAGACACTGCAAAAAGTACACCGGGAATGAAAAATGTTCCCTGTGCTGCATATTTGCAGTGTGGACTCTAAATTTGATGCCAGGAAATCCTCATATAAAAAAAAAAACATGCTGAAAAAAAGCAGTGCAGGGGCAACCAGGGGCTGGGTCCTCCAGTGTGTTGGACTGAATAGGAGCGGGGCAAGGCTGCAGCAGTGGATTGGACTCAGGCTCTGTCCCTGGTAAGTAGGGACATGGGGGTTGGGAGGGGGCTGTGCGGGGGACTACGTGGGAAGGGTGGGTCCCCTGACTGCCCCCCCACATGGCGCACAGCACCTGCGCAGCAGCAGCAGGCTGTCAGGGAGCTTGTGGCCAGCTCTTGGCAGATACCGCTGGTGGCTCATATGGCACACAGTGCCAGCCCAGCCCACTGATGCATGCCTTCAAACAGTACCAGGCTGGCTCCTGCTGTCATTCAGGCTCCTGGCACTGCATACGAGAGCTGTGTGCCCCTCAGCAAGGCTGGGTTCTGCCTCCATGGAGTCAGCCCAGCCTGATGGCACACAGGGCACGTGGAGGCAGGACCTGGCCCAACCTGAGGGGATGTGGCTCTTGCGTGTGGTACCGGGAGCCTGGGTGATGGCAAGAGGTGGCCCAGTGCTGCCTGAGGGTGTGCGCCAATGGGCTGAGCCAGCACCGTGAGCTATGTGCAACTGCCAAGGGTCTCTGCCAGGAGCTGGCCACAGGTACCGAGGGCCTGTTGCTGCTGCTACTTCTGTGGGAGAGCTGTGTACCATGGTGGGGAGCATGGGTGGGGGACACACCGCTCCTACATAGTCCTGTCACCCCCACACAGCCCCCCAATACCCACTGTCCCCCCACACCCCCAAACTTCCCCCACAAATCCCACACCCAAAAACCACCCCCACAGTCCCCCCACACCCACAAACCCCACATCCACCCCTAAACCCCCACACAAGCCCCACACCACCCCCACAAACCCTACACCCACCGCTACATCCATCCACAACCCCCCAAAACCCCTTAAAAGCCCCCCAAAAACTCTATCTTCACCCCTATGCCCCTTCCCCCCCAAACCCACATCCCCCCACAAATCTCACATCGTGTGCCCAGCTGCCAAACAGGATGGGATCCTGCCAGCAGGATCCAAGGCTGCAGGGGCAACTGCCACACTGCAGTCCTGCCCTGTGCCCTGGTCTCAGGAGCCACTTGGGGGGTGTGATGGACGGGGGCAGAGGTGACAGTAGAGGTGTGTGTGTGTTAGAGAGAGAGTGGTGGGCGTTGGGGATGGAGATGGGGGAGAGTTCTGGGTAAGAGAGGCTGCCAGAGCTGGGCTTAGAGACTCCCTGCCCATATTCTCCCTAGAGTAGCCTGTATAGGACGAGGCTGATCTAGAATGAACAGGGCTTGCCCAGCCCAGTCCCTGAGCCCTAGTTGAGGGCTTCCCAGGAACCGCATGGGGATCGCTGGGCCCTGGGCACAGGTGCAGGGAGTAGAACAGCAAGGGCTGGCACTACTTAGAGCCACAAAGCAGCAGGTGGTACAATTGCAGCTGGACTCATATCCTGTTGCTGAGACAGAGCTGATGCTGGAAGGGAGCTAGTGGGGCATGCAGGGGCTGCAGGTCAGGGAGCAGGGGCAGCTCTAATTTTTCTATGATAAAAAAAAAAAAATCAAATTCCAGAGTGTAAAGATATTTAGAATTTATTGTATGATGACGATAGAGGCACTGGTAGACTTCCACATTGCTTTAAAACTGTAAATATATCAATAAAACATTGCCCAACTGATTTCTCTATATATAGCGGTATTTCATTTTAATCATGGAAGAACAAGAATTGTGGGTATTCTATAGAGAGCATTTGGGTTTCTTTATCGGGGATTTTGCAATTTTTAAACAGGAAACACCAGGATCCCTGCTAGTGAGGCAAGTAGTGGGACCCAGGCAGAGGAGCTTGCCCAGGGCCAGCACCAGGGACCTAGCTGGAGGGTAGATGAGGTGGCTGACCTCCTGGACATTTGAGACTAGGAGGACACGCTTCAAAAGCTCAAAGTGGGCCACCACAATGAGCACATCTGGGCAATGGCTGCCCAGACGGCAGAGTGGAGGCACCAGAAGACACGAGAGCAGTGCCACAAAAGGCCAACTGTGCAGCCATGGCCCACTGGCAGCTAGCCCAGAGGTGCAGGTGGCTCTGCTACAGTGCCCATACCACAGCCCAGGCAGCTGTGCCATCCCCATCTGGGTCTGGCAGGCACGCAGCCATGGGTCAGCAGGTCACACCCAGGCAGCAGTCCCCACTGCCATACTGCTGCAGTGGGTGCAGGGGCCACTCTAGGTTAGGGCTGCTTCAGCAGTCTAGCTGGCACATGGGCTAGTGTCCCCAGATGCCAACTGGCTGGGCCTTAGAAGCTCCCTAAGCTGCTTGCCAGGGCAGCTTTTTTTACTACTGTGAGAGCCTGTAGCTCTCTCTGGCTGAAGATCCAGGTAGAGCTAGACAGGGTCAATTTGCCACAACTAGCACAATTTGCCCCACAGCAAAGTGCATGTTCAGGCATGTGTGCTGAGGCACAAATCTGTGCCACTGCTACTTGAGCTGCTGCAAATGCCATGCACCCAGAAATTTCAAATATAATTTCATAGTGTTAACTAGACTCTGACCTGGTGTGGTCATTGAGTCCTTTGCAACAGAAAAAAGGCTCTGTTGTTTTTCCAGAGTCAAAAAACGAGTGAAAACTAAGATCTGGCATTTTCTGAGGGCTGTCTTGAGTCTAAAAAGATTCAGAACCACTGATCTAGACTAAAAATATTTTGGCAGGGTTGAATGACCATGCTCACTGCATCTCATAAAAATGCAAAATATTGGAATAGATTCAGTTAATATTGCCAGCGGTGGTGAGAATATTATTTACATAAATCATACACAGCAATTTCTACTTTATCTCTGTGAAGCTTATTTTGTAATCCAGTTCCATTTTTAAACATCCTGGGGTGGGGGGTTGATTTCTACCCCCCTCCCCCATTATCAAAATGTGCAGAATATGTATCTGTTTTATTACTTTTCCCTTTAAAAAAACCCACCGAAGTCTCTAAGGAGAATAAAATACCAGTCATTCTTTTGAAGTTGTGCAAACAGATCCCAGGTCTGTGGAGACGGGGGGGACCCACTCTTTAGTGAGAGTAAACAGCATCACTGCCAAGAGCTATGGAATAGACCAAGATCTGGAAATGAGCTGGAACACCCAACTTGTGATATGCTAGTTCAGGGGTTTTCAACATTTAAAAAAAGTGTACCCCTGCTTCTCAAAGTTTCAGCTCATATACCCCTTTATATTTTTTCTTGTTTTTAAGGGGCAGGAAGGGGGACAGATAGAGGCCCCCGTGGTGAGGGAGGGAGTGGGGCTAGGACAGGGCAGGCACTGCGCAGCCAGAGCAGAGTGCAGGACGGAGCTGTGAGAGTGGCTTGTCCAAGGGTGTGGGGATGGGGGTGGGCAGCTCTCACCACTGTGTGCACCTTGGCACAGGCCCAGGAGGCACGTACC
Organism: Caiman crocodilus; assembly: GCA_030014935.1. Classification (NCBI taxonomy): domain Eukaryota; kingdom Metazoa; phylum Chordata; order Crocodylia; family Alligatoridae; genus Caiman; species Caiman crocodilus. The sequence goes on from JAGPOW010002173.1 coordinate 13,789,637, forward strand.
CCCAGATTTGTGCATGGGGCAGAGGCAGCTGCTGCTGCAGGCTGGGCTCTGCACCCCGCTGCCACTGCCCCAAGAGCCGTGCGACACCATATGCCTGCTGCTGCTGGGCAGGCAGGGGACACGTGCACACACACACACAGGGGAAGCGGGTCTCGGGCAAGCTGGGTGCCAGATGCTACCTGTGCCCCCACAACAGGAGCACATGGAGACCTCTCAGTGCAGGGCGGTCACATGGGTCTTCATGGCATAAGGGGAACCAGCTGCAGCCACAGCCACAGCTGTTGCTTGCTGGGCTGGGGTTGATTTATTCGGCCTAAATACAGTAGTACCCAGGTTTGAATTTTTTTGGCCTTAGCCTTTCTCTATGACACATTTTCCCTATCTGCAAAACACAGATAACCCCCACCTCCTGGGGGGCAAGGTGAGGTTTAATTTAACATCTGTAAAGCACAGGGAGACCCTATGAGCATCTAGCTGGGGTCATCTAGACCCAGCACTTTTTCCTGCCTATGCAGGGGGTCGGACTCGATGATCTATTGAGGTCCCTTCCGACCCTAACATCCGTGAGTCTATGATACAGGCTTTAGAGCAGTGTTTCTCAACCCGCGGGTTGCAACACCAAAGTGGGTCGCAAGTATATATGAAAGAGTTGCGAACAAACTTTAAAAATGGATTCTCCTTCAAAGGAGAAAAACGTGGGAAACAGTGGGCTTTCCCTTGCAGGATGGCAGAATTCCAGCCTGCAAGGGGCTGCTTGGGGTCCCCCATGCCCTACACACTGGGGGGCTGGGGTTGGGGGCAGCGGGTTAGGAGTGAGGGGCACTGGGTTGAGACTGGCCATTGATGTTTACGAATGAGTCCTGGTACAGAAAAGGTTGAGAACCACTGCTTTAGAGGACCCCCCCCATTCTCATTACTCTCCATGTGTAAGGTGAGCAATAAGGAAATAACGTGCCCTGTTGTGTGTGGATTCCATCCCATATTCCAATGAGTTTTGATGCATTTGTAGGGTGGGCAGCCAAGTGTCTGTGAGAATTACCAGTGTTGGATTTGTGGGTGTTATGCCCTTATTTACATTTTACTGTAAATAAGGGGTCGGACTTGATGATCTACTTAGATCTCTTCCGACCCAAAATCTATGAATCTACTTTTTCTAGCAAGCAGCTAATTGCTGCTCTCTCCCTTACAGGAATTCTACTACAGAATCCCATCTTTGTTGGCCAGTCCAGTTCCTTCTCCTAGTAATGCTCCCGTTGGACTTGATCCTGTTGCAGTAAAAGGCAAAACCAATCCTCCTATTCAGAGAGGTCAGCTGACAGGTTCCTATAACCACCTCAGCTCTCCGTAAGCAAAAAGACCACTCTAAATAAGAGCAGAGAGTATTTAAATCAGCAATCTTAGTCAAGTCCCTACACCAGCTTCAGCACTGGGGTATCCAAGCATCTTCCATAGTAAAATAAAATCTTATAGAGCTGCCAATTAAAATATTTTCCCATTGCCCCAGTCAGAGGGAGCAAGGCCTGAATTGATTTTTTTTACTGGTATGTATTTATTCTTTTTTTCCCAAATCTTTGAAATAAGCAGATCAATAGCCATTCATTGGTGAGCTTTTCTTTCATACAGTAACATGGATGCAGGGGAGAGAGCTGAGCCTGGTGCATCAAACTGAATTTTTATCCTGAACCTTCCTTTTATTGGCTCTCCTGGGCCTCAGCCAGACCTTTACACCGCCTTCACTGCATCTCTGCGTGCATGTGGTGGGTTCGCTAATCATAGCCAGCTCCTTCCCAAAGGCAATGCTAACAGATTCTGCCTGTCGTAAAGCATGGAAAGGGAGAGGTGGAGAGAACTTTACTAAGTTTTAGGAACTTCAGATAATTACCAGTGAATATAAATCCCCAAAGCGGCACATCCAATGCGCTTCAGCATTCAAGAGGCCCAGCTGTCTCGAGTTAACACTCTTCCAATCCCTAAGGGACTCTGGCAGCTGGCAGAGCATGATTAATTGTTCATGTGTGTGGCAGGGTGAGAGCGGTAGGTCTGTGCAGCTGAATCTGTGCTCATGAATATTCATTAGAGGAGTTTCAAACATCTGGGAAGGGCATCTTATCTGGAGAAGGCACAGATGGAGTTAATGGAATGAAACACTTTAGGCACCTCAAAGCCATTTATGTTTTGGCTGGATGGCAGCAGTATCCAGGGAGGCAGCTACTGAGATTAAATGTTGTTTATGTAGGCTATTATACAGTGAATAGGGTGAAGTTAAAAGGACAACAAAGGCAAGGTATAAAGAAAAAGATTCCTGAGAGATGCTGGGCTAAGTGGAAGAGGATACTAAAGCCATTCTCAGTCACAGAAGTAGGACAGACTGTACCCTTCCATTTTCTAAGTTGTTTCTGATGTATTGTTAAATAAGAAGTGGGGAGACATAGCAAGGTGTCCCCTATCTAAACATTAACAGCCCCCCCCCCCCCCGGCTTGTCCCTCATCGCAAGAGCTGGACCTCAGGTTCTTGCGGGATGTGAATACGTACGTGGCCCCTGTTTCTTATGTTGGGCAAAAAGAAAACCCTCACTTCAACCACCCCCTAACTTAACCCTTTGTTATAAAAAAAATAAATTGACTATTATCCTCGGCCATTGCAAGAAGAACAAGAAGAAAGCAGTTTAATTTGCAGCAAGGGAAATTTAGGCTACGTATTAGTAAAAGCTTTCTCACCCTGAGGGTGGCCAAACACTGGAACAGGCCATCTGGGGATATTGTAGAACGTCTTGCACAGGGAATATTTTTTAACGGATTAGACAAACATCTCTTGAGGATGCAAATGACTTCTGATTGCTGGCTGTGGCATGTGAAAGCATTTTGCTTGGCCCATGTGCCCTTGGGTGTATGGTGGAGAAGGGGCCAGGGCTGCACTGCCACAGAAAACACTGGGCCCCTTGTGACTCCCCTGCCATCTGCCCTTGGAGTGCCAACATCTTACAGATTGAGGTTGTGGGTGTTTTTGGCACTCTACCAAAAATGTTGCTGACCTCCGCTCTATGACCTCTTTTCCCAGTCCTATGATTCTCACCAGGGTTTACAATCTGAATGTGAATGTAGCTGACACAGTGGAGTGAGAGGAGAGAGAAATACATACAACCGTAGTGTGAGTTGTAACCTGTCTGCCATGCAGAGGTTCTCCAACCTGTATTACTGTCCCTTTTGGACTGCCCTCTAGTCCTCTCTAGTGGGTGTGGAGGACCAGGACTCAATGCTCACTGCTCACAGTGAGTTCTGTAGCTTGAGACCATCACTATTTATAACAGGCCTGAGGCTGCTTCCAGTAGGAGAGACCACTGCTTGTACCTAGCAGTGCCACTCTGGCTGATTGAGGAAAATATGTAACCTTCTAGGTAGGAATGGTTGAGTGGGTTTGGATAAAAGAAACTGTGCAACCCAAACTCAGGACCATCATCCCATTCTGGAACCAAATCCACATGAGGATTTAAAACATTATTTATCCACTTCTGGTCCCTAACTGGCCTGGAAAGTCTGCATTCACGCATAGAGTCTAGAGACTTAGATCATAGAATCATAGGTTTGAAGGGACCTCAGAAGGTCATATATTTCAACCCCCTGCCCAAAGTAGGAGCATCCCCAGCTAAATCATCCCAGTCAAAGCTTTGTTTTGCTAGGTCTTAAAAACCTCCAAGGATGGAGATTCCACAATTCAAAGAAGCTTTAGCAAAATAGTTAAACCTCTAGAAACTTTTCTGAATTCAACCCAAACTTTAGACTGTTTAAAATGTTGAATTTTTAAAGCTCTGCTCTCAACCAGAGAGTTTTAGGAGAGGATAAGTTTTCCCACACAGTGCTGTCAAATTGACCCTGAGTCACTTGGCCTTCAGGGCATTGCATAAGTTGCAACACCTGACCACAAAACATTTTCCCCAGAGACCTAACCTCACCTTTTACAGAGTTCAGTGCAGGCTGTGGCAGGAATTAGTGATGTGTGAACAGCCAAGCAGTGCAGATCTGAGCAACAAAGCCTACACTATCAAGTTAGGTACCTCACAATCAAACTTTGATGTTTTAATTCAGGGAGCTCTGGTTCATTTTCCCCAGGGTGTCAGTCTGAGGGGCTCCAGGTGGGAGAATGTGCTTAGGTCTTTATCAAGCTTGTGTTGATATTAGCCAACAGGTTCTGTATTTTGCTTTAAAATTATGTAACTGTATCTAGAAAACGTGATAATGTGTGATGGACACACTGTCAACCCCAAACTGAACAAATGAGAAGGGGAGGGCTGTCTTCAGGAATATGATCCCTGTTGTGCGCTCCTCTTCGTGTTGTTAGATGGTGGGGTTATTTTTGTCCATATCCCCTCTCCCTCCAAGTAACCCCAATGGCAGACAGATAATCTCACACCATAGCTCCATATAACTGTTTCTTTCAGTTCATCCTGTGCCACTTTCCTTAGTACAGCTTCAGTGACAGGTGTCAAACAGTACCTGGCCCTCAAGTTGTCATTCTTCTGGCAGCTTTCGGAAGAAGAATGCCAAGAATATTCAAGCAAGCTCCAGCCAGGTGCTCAAGCCACTTTGTGTGCCGGTGAAGCTGTTCTGGAGGTGCTGCATTTGCGGGGGCATGAGCTAAGTCAGGAGTAAAACCAACGGCATGTGTTTCCCCCCCATGCGTGTAAGGATGCAGAGAGGGTCAGGGAAGGTGGTATTCATTGTAAAGCACTCTTTTTCTCACTTGCTGGTTTTGAACCTTTATTTGCCAAGGTCATTTTCTTCCCTTTCCCCAGTCTGACCGTATTAGCATATGTCTTCTTGTGCTAAAGACGTGGTGCGAGGAAGTTTCATGTCTGATGGCTGAATGAGGTCCTTAAGAGTCAGCGTCCCCGAGTCCTTTCACCAGCTCTGCCGCTGTCCAGTGCAAAGGCTCAGGACCGACGCAAAGCAAAGAAGAAACCGTGATTCTCCGGGTTGCTCTCAAGTAAGGAAATGACAGCGGTTCCCGGCGAGTGATGTAGCACAGGCAGCCCTCGACTTAAGACGTTTCGAGTTACGACAAACAGCACTTCTGACTTTCTGCTGTTGGTTTTGACCTTGCGACGCCAGATCCGATGTTGTGCCAAGTTCGCTGCATTGCCCACCTCCCTGGAGAACATCTGTCCCAGCTTCCTCGGACGCTGTCGTCCCGAGAACAGACGAGACTCCAGAAACACCTGCCGCCGGGACTCGCTCCCGCGAAGACGCCAGCCAAGAGCCCGTCAGCAAGTCCAGCGAAGTCACCTCAATCAATACGACGGCTATTGAAAATGTAAATGCATTCACGGAGCCGTGTGACTCATCTCTAATCGACGGGGTTTAAAACTCTGGGTTCCTGGTGGTGAAATGTGGGTATGGGCTTTGGCTCAGGAACCACCCCCCATGGATGACAGTGCTCCTGTGGGGAAATCGGTTCTGAGTTGTGACGTTTCGACGTAAGCCGCGGCAGTCGGGACCCAGCTGTGTCGTGAGCCCGAGGACGCAGGTCCCTGTCCTTGTCCTGCCTGCTGAGAGCCTCAGGCACCATCTCGATTTTGCTTTAAGGACTTTGGCTGGG
>JAGPOW010002173.1:13798652-13834200 GCA_030014935.1 Caiman crocodilus
GAGCGTTCAAATATTCCCGCCAGTGGCTGTGCAATGATGTTGGCCAGTGCCTTTCAGTTCAAGAATTTTGTATTCTGAAAAGTGGATGCTTTAGAGAATGGGTTGGTTGCACTATTTACTTTGGAATCACCTCGTACACGTGTGCAGCATTGTATGGCAACATGGATTTCACTTATTGTGTTTAGTGCATGTGTGGTGGGAAGGAGAAGCCTGCTCCTTAATGACTTAACACCCTGACTCGTTTATGCTGCTTTGCATGATCGTGGGAAATGGGACTGAAAGGGACTATGGTGAGATTTGAAGCAGAGGCTTCCCTGACTCAACCAGCCTAGGTAAGTTTTTGTCTATAGAATCATAGGAAAGGCCTGGAAAGGACTACAGTGAAATTCAAAGTCATGACCCTGATTTGCAAGGCTGGGGCTCTTACCCCTGAGACGAGAAAATATCCTCTGTGGTAAGGAAGATAACCTACTGAATTTGTAACATGTGACTTGCACAGCCACTTCAAACCAAACAGAAAACTCAGCTGATGAACTTAATGTGGTATCTGCCTGAGACCTAATCCCGGCTATAGAACTGCCCTGCTGCAGGCTTTAGCAGCGTAGTAAATCCATGCTAGCCAACCTGCATGCCTTTGATACATCACATCCATTCTAAGCAGCATGTTTGTGCAAGATCTTAATTGTATGCAGCAGACAATGCTCATCCTGTCTGGTGCACGGGATCTCCTGTTTGTCTCCTGCTTAGAATGGTTCTGGTCTGCTCAAGTTTCTAAGCTTCAGTGATAAGGAAGAGAGAGACTATGCTATCACACTTCTAGGTGCTACAAAAAAAGGTCACTACTGATTTGGGCATCTTTATGACCTAACAGCTTATGTGGTACATGTAAGCTGAGGCATCAAGGAGGTTGAATAATTTTTAATTGCTGGGGAGAGGAGAGGGGTGGCTTTTAGTTGCAGTAACTTTTCTTTATTTCCCTCTAGGATCTAAAGATAGGAGCAGTCTTTGAAAAGACATCACTTGGCTCCCTTTTACAGTGCCTGCACATAATACAGGCTGGGGGGGAGTGGAGGGCAGTAGACAGTGCATGTGGCTTTGGAGCACCAAGGTGACCTAAATGGAGTTATCTGTGGGTAATGAGCAGAGGAGTTTGCCCATCTTTCAGTTGCCTGCTTTCGGAGCACTGTGTGCAAGAGCCTGCTGAGGCAAAGACTGCCATGGCAACCCGCTGAAGGATGGTGTTGGGTCTTTGCCCACAATGGCATCTGAACAATTACTTCTGCTCTGTTACGTGTGCTTTGGGTGATATTTTCCTGAGGGACGCTTTCCAAAATGAGTTGCCATGTTGTACCATCCTAAAGCTGCTGTGTCTGCTTCTCTGCTCTGGGTGGGGGGATGTTTGTGTGAGTCTTTAAGAACATAAGCCCTCATGGGCTTATGAGGTTACACTAATGGTCCGTCTAGTCCAATATCTCATTTAACAGTGGCAATAGCAGATGCTTTAGAGAAGTGGGGGCCAACCTCTTTTAACAAGCATTCCACAGATTTAGCCCTGCACCCTCACAGATGTCGCTGATCCCTTTCTCTACTTGATCTGCTGCTTAGCTTTCTGTTCTCTGCCCTGTCTGCAACTATGGTGCCTGGCCTCACTCCAGTCTGCTATGGGCCAAGTACAAAGACTCCCTAGGTCACTTGTGGCACCCATGCTGCAGATTGTCCACCCCTGCTTTAGAGGGAGAGCATACAAACAGGAGGCATCTAGAGTAATCTTACCCCTGTCATACTCTCCCTGGCATCCACCACCATTGATTTAGAGATGCAAAAGAATACATTCCTGAGCATTGGGTTAAGGAAGAGGTACTGTAGCCAGGCGCCATGTTGGTGGTGGTTTCTCTGTGCCTTTTATGGACTTGTTATAGGTGACTTAAAAAATGAGCAGAGCAGTGTTGTTGTGCTTTTTAAATCCGTGACTACTGCAAAGGCAAGAGCATAATGGGGCTGGGCTAATGTAGCTGTTAGACCAGCATGGATCCAATGCTATGGCAAACGGGTAGACGTTAGGGCTGTGCGAATTGGCAGACTTCTGCTTCAACATCCATTTCCACGGAACAGTTTCACTTCAAGTTTCATTTCATTTTGAAAACACCGTTCAGTTTCGTTGAAACGGTTTTGCTGTTTCGATTGGGCTGGGGAAAGGAACTGAGCTGGGCTGCTTTGGAACTCGAAACATTTCTAAACATTTGACTGCACTTGTTTTGTTTCGAGGCTGTTTCAAAGCCCTTCATTTGGTTTTGATTTCGCTGTTTTGAGCTCAAAATGAGTTGAAACAAAACAGCTGGCGAAATTTTGCAGAGCCCTAGTAGACACAAGGTCTTCTGTCTGCTTTGATTTGAAGAGAATGCCTTCAACAAAATGCACGCACTCCCACTTGCAATAGGGTTTGCTCTAGGGCAGGGGTTTTCAACCTTTTTTGGTCAGGGTACCGCTGGCAGCCACAGCAGCTGCCAGTTGAAGTGGGAAGTCCCTGGTGGCCAGTTGAGTGGAGGGGAGGGTCCCCTGGCAGCTGGTCAGCAAGAGGGAAGATACCCCCTCTCCCCCACAGCAGCTAAAACAGAAGTGCGGCTGACTTCTCTGTGCCACTGCTGCATATGCTCTGGAGCCTTCCAAAGTACCCCCAGGGGTATGCTACCCCCGGTTGGAAACCCCTGCTCTAGGGCAGCCAAGTCTTTAAGAAATACTTGGGCAACTCAAATGGAGTTAGGACTAAACTTGAGACTGTAATAAATTCTGCAAGTTCTTGCTGTCAAAGTGATCTGACTGAGCTGTGTGCTAGACAAACACATTGCTATTCCCCTGCCCCCCACAGGTACCTGTTACCTGGTAGGATAGGTGGTAAACTCCCTGTTGAGGTGTTTTCATATTGTGCTGTCTGGTGCACTTGAAGTGACTGTGTCCATTCCTTTACCTAGACACAGTATAATTCTTTGCATGTGCTAGGTGTGTAGGATCTTGTATTTCTCTTCCCTCACCAGCAGACTTCTGTGGCTACCCAGCCACTCCATGATGTGAGATCATTTGGGATCCACAATTTTGTAAGCACCTTGCATCGTTTGATTATTTCCTATACAGTGGCATACATCCTGATCTTGACAATCCCACCCTGTAGCCCCTAAGCACCCCACACTGTTTCATAAAATCCCCCAAACCTAAAGCTGGTTCTGGATACAAGCTGGACAGCAGACAATGAATTTCACAAGTCAGATCTTCAGGGTAGTATTTACTTGTTTAGATTCTGCAAGTTGCTTGACGCAGGTGGCTCTAAACATAATCTTGCTAAAGTCAAAGGGTCTTTACGTAAGATCTGCTCATATAGATCAAGTTGCTGGATAAGAGCTTCAAACTGGTTCGGCCTGTCTGTAGGAATGTGAAATGTGTCTTTGTTCCTTTTGAAGAAAATCCCATAAATCTGCCTCCTACCTGGCATATGGCTTTTGGGAAAGAAGGTTAGTTCTTGTAAATTCAACGTTCAGACTTTCATAACCTTTGGTTAAAGCATGTTACTGTGCATTCAAGAGAGCTTGTACCCTTGCACCCAATACAGGAAACTCAGGGTTTTGCAATAGACATACTGGCAGAGCTGCCAAGAGTGGGTTTGACTTACCTTAGCTGGTTTCTCTAATGTTTTCACTGTCAATACAACACTGTATCAGAAGATGATTAGTTGTTTTAGCTATATCCTTGCTGTAAAAGCCTATTTGGCCTCCAAAGGTTATCAGTATGGAAGTTCAATGCCCTAAAATCAGTGTGTAGAGGCCTCTGTTTATGGACATGCAGAATGGATTAGTGACTGTTAACATCTTTCATTCTAGTGAGAATGGATTGATTCATGTATTTTCAGCGGTGCTATTTGCAAATCATATTTGAGTATTTTTATTTGCTTGCCAGCTGATGTTAACTTTAACTTGCAAAACAGGCTTAAGTGCACTTGGAGCAATGAATTACATTAACCGTTGTTTCCTGTTCACATGTGTAATTGCTTCCTTCTGCCAGTGGAAGGGGGGATATGCCCAGATTTCTGTAACTTGTAGCTGTAGAGCCTTCTAAAGCATAGATTAGAATTTAATGCTAAGAAGATATCCAAATATACTAGCCGCTAAATGTTAGCATTAAAGAGGTGTTATTCTTGAGCTGTTTTACTAGGCAAAGCTCTCATTGTTTACTTTGTATTTGCATATTAATCCCACCCATAATTCCCTTCCCTGATTAGCTCTCAACATTACCTCTGGCTCTGATTTTTCTTACTGCTTACTTAACTGAAGGGAAGCATTTTGTAAATGCTTTTTAGATGCAGAAGTGACCAGATGCTTCCCATGCTGCAGTTCAAAGGAGGTCGTGCTAAACTTGTTTTATCCTAGCAGTTCACACACCTGTCCAGCAGATAAACTGGCACATGGGAGACCTAGGTTTTATTACTTGATCTGCAGTTGGTTTCCTACATGAATTTACACCTGTCACTAAAGGGATGCCTGTACAGCAGTTAGTTGTGATTGGGTGTGAACAGCTGCATTGTAAAGCTGTACCCAAGCTGTGTTTTCTCTCATATACTGGGAAATGCAGTATTACTTGGGACTTCTGGAGCCATTACCCCTGTGCTGTACTAAGTTGAGTCTGCTACATAATTCATTTCCAGTCAGTATGGAAGGACCTGTCGGTTCTTTCCAATCACCTGCGAGGCATTGTGATAAGGCCTGAAGGACTTTGTATTTAGTGTGTGTCTCATTGCTCTCACTTCAGTTGGTAACCTGCTTCCTTTGCAAAGCTGGACTCCATCTGCTTTCTGAAAGTATAATTTAATTTGTATAAGAGTGGGTTTGTGTGTAGATAGAAGCTGGGTGTGCCCTTGGCAAAATAGGTGGGATTTATCATGTGTAACAAGGAACACCCATAGGTTTACCTATGCTACTACACCCAGCTACATCCATCATCCGCACACCAACCATCAATGTTAATGCTTCAGCCAAGCAGCTGTCCATTCTGCCCCTGGAAGCTCAGTGTGTTAAAGCCTGAGGTCAAGTATTCCTTAGTCTGTTCCCATCTCCAGTGTTTTCTGACTTCACCTGGGTTTGCAGGCTACACTCTCAAAGTCCTGCAGCAATGTAGCCTCCTACTTGTGAGCAGCCCTTCCACACTCTCAACTACCTGTAATTAAAGCCAAGCACAGACGGCAAAGATGGGCTGCAAAATATGATATAGATGGAGAGGGCCACAGAGGTGTACAGATACATTGGTCTTATCAGATCAGCACTGATGTAAGGAATATTGGCAATTGGCTTTTTTTGGCTCCTGTTGCCAATAAATGCCCTGTGAATGTGCACAGCCGCAGCGCAGCACACAGGCAGCCAAAAGTGCAGCCCAGCAGCACGGAGAGCAGTTGGGTTTGATAAGTCTGTTGTGGGGGAAGGGGGTATGCAGACCAAGGTCCCCACGATGAGGGAGTGTGTGGGGCTGGGGCAGGGGCAGGGGCAGGCACTGCACAGCCAGGGTGGGGCACAGGATAGAGCTGCAAGTGGCTAATCTGGGGGCAGGAAGGGGGCTTGCACCACTACATGCACCCCAGGAGGGCATAGTGTGCATGTGCCCCCCCGATCTGTGCGTGGAGTGCATGCTGCCACCACCTGCCCTAAGCACAGCCCAGCCCAGTCCCCCCACCAGGAAGAGCCCAGAGCCACCGCAGTCTGCAGCGGCAGCCCACTCTCACCCCACTCGCAGATCCATGGGCATGTGCCCTCCTGGGGTGCGTGCAGTGGTGGATACAGCACACCCTCCATGTCCCCCAGATGAGCTGCTCATGGCTTCTCCCTGCACTTTCCCCCGGCTGGGCAGCACCTGCCCCTACCCCAGTTCCCACTCTGTCCCTCACCACAGGGGCCTCGATCTGCTTCCCCTGCACCCCTTCCCTCACCTCTTCCCCCACAACAGTCTTACCAGCCTAACATTGCTCTTCAAGCTGCCTGACTGCATATCAGCAATTGGAGGATTGGTATCAACCAATACGGCTCGTTTTTTGGGCCAGCCATCAGTCTTGGCCCAAAAAATCTCTATCGGGGCATTCACTCCCTAAATAGCATCAGCAACACACATCCTATGTTTCTGCACCTCCGTTACCCAGCGTGTGTGCTGGGTATGACACGGCTTTTCCCAGGTTTATAGTGCTTGGAGAATGACAGAGGAAATGTGCTGTGCTGGCATGATTCTATGTATTTTGGAGTAAGCAGGAGGCATATTCTGTTCTGATATAGTGGGTAGGAAAATCTGCAGCCTTGTTTGGAGAAGGTTTGTAACAAACAACTGAAAATGCTCATTAGACCTATTCCATGTCTATTCAGTTCACCAGTAATTTGACTTGTTAGCCATGATGGCCTGTAACTGACTGTCCTGGGTTTGAGAGAAGCTTCCTCTGGCAATTTTTGCCAAGGCAGGTGTGACACAAGGAGATACTTCCATCCCTTTCACTGGGTAGAGTGCTCTAGACTGGAAACGGCTTGTCTAAGGGTACATACCCCAAACCTACTTTCTTAAGGCCACGGTTGAACCCCAACAGCAGCCAGTCAGGTTGCTCCAAGATTCCTTAAGGCAGCTCCAATACGAGGTACTTATCCGGGACAGGAAACCTTGGGGTGTATGCAGACACAGTGTACTAGCTGGGCATCAGCTGAAAGAACACATTCCACTTCAACAGCATCACAGCAGGGCAGCAATTCCTTGAGGGTTTACTTTGTGTATTTTCTTCAGCACACAGTAATCCTGAAGCCAGCACAGCTGACTCCTATCAGATCATCGTGGGGAAAAGGATCCTTGGCGCCAGACTTTCTTCCCCTGCTCTTCCTGGAGTCCAAGCAGCCGTGCAGTGAAATTCCATGCTGAATCCAGTGGAGTCGAGATCTTTGGGGAGGGGAAATCTGAAAGGAAGCGACTCATCTCCGGTGGGTAAAAACAGACCTCACATTTGAGGTGGTTCTGACTGATCCACTTGAAAACCTGGGAGCAACATATCCCTTTTCACATATAGCTTGTCCCTGAAATCAATGAGAATTAACTTGAATTAGCTGGGTACATAGAGGGTAAAAATTATGTTCAATTTCTCCCTGACCATTGCCTGATATCCTGGGATCTTACATGCATACAAACCCCTTGTCCCATTTTGAGTACCTGAAGTATCCAGCATAATGTTTTTTTTCCCTGGGGCAGTCAGGGTTAATTCCAATTAGTTACCATTCAAATTGTGATTGTCCTGCATAAATGGGCCAGGTTTGATGCTGAGTCAAAAGCTTGGGACAATCAGACTCTAAACCCTGATGTCTGCTTTTAACCACACAGGGACAATGGGCTTGTATGTCTTTAGGAGCCCAGGACAAAAGGCTTTGTCCCAAGAGAAATCCAACATCTGTTTTTACCCAGTGTGGTCTAAAAGTTACTGCCAGCCTCCATTTTGGGATTAGCTGTTGCCTATCTGCTGTTTTCCCTTGTTCAGTAGCCTAATGTAGCTGCCACAGGCTATGTGGGAAACTGTTTCCCTGCTTCACAAGGACTTACAATGAGATACAAAAACGGAGAAGTAAAAAAATAAACAAATCAAACCCTTCCCCATCCTGAATTAGATTTTCCATTCACGGAAATTTGATGTTTTGCCTGTGGAGTTGAATAGATTGGGTTGATTTAAAACAGCCCCATTTTAAAACGTGTTAAATATTTTAAGTCTAATTTATTTAGCGTTTGCCTTACTGTGCCAGTGTCAGGCACTTCCCCTAATGCCAGGATCAGAACCAGCACTGCTCCTGCCCTGCCCTGGATGCTGGGATTGGGCTCTGGGCTGTGATCCAGCCCTCAGGGTTCTTCACTGGTCTGGCAATTTGGCAGCAGAGGAAGCAGCAATTGATGCTGCCACCACTCCTCCACCACCAAATTTTTGGACCCGTGGGGAGCCTAAAGGTGGAGTGACACAGGTAGGTCTAAGAGCTGGGAGTTGAGCTCCCCTGGGCTACGTAGTCTGCTTGTGTATAGATAAACTCATCTCTTAAACCAGTGCTTGTCAGGCTGGGGAGCTGTCATCCAGGGTGCTTCCCACAGGCCTGGGAATTTGGTGGTGGGGAGTGGTGGCAGTGTTAACTTGCCATAGCTCTGGTGGCAATTAACGCTGTCACTGCTCTCCTGCTGCCAAATTTCCATACCCATAACCAAGCGGGTGGGAGTAAGTGCAGGGCTGGGTACGTCCTTTGAGTGTGAATGAGGGGGAGGGGGGTTGGGTCAGCTCTCAGCCACTTCTGTGGTTCTGTCCATTTGTAAATAAACTCCCTTGGTTAAAACATGACTAATTACTGGAAGGAACCTCCTCAAAAACATACGGTCTGCGTGCAGCGATAAGGCTGAGCTCTGCACTTGTTTGTTCGGTTTGCAGTAAGACATTCCTTCCTGAGTGGGTAAGAATAGTCCATCTCATTAGTACATGAGTCTCCAGAGCAATGAATTATCTGTTTGGCCTAATTCCACATACTGCCTGAGCATCCAAGAGGAAATGTGCTTTATTGGAGACAGGGTCTTGCCTGCTGGAAGGAATGTTACTATTCGACAGGTTATAATCCTAGTTACACTTGCAAACAACTTTGTTTTTCCTGGCCTAGGGAAATAAAGTGCTTAGGTATGTACTACTGCAGAGGCACCGAGTTGGTCTTCCCATTGCTCCGTTATATAAGGAGGACTAGCTGTAATCAATTATATGCATGGGTAGTCTGCATTGACAGAACATCTGTCCTATTATTCCAGTCCCAGGCAGACACAGAGGAAAGCACCTCACATCTAACTCACGAGACCTTCTGTTCTGCTGCTGGGACTCGGTATGTCAGCAGGCTGTAATTCTGACCTCTCTTTCTCTCTCTCATTTCCAGGCACCACAAAACCCTGCTAGTCACCCTTGGATCTGAGCAGCGTTAGTGCCCTTGCTCATCCCTGTTAACACCTCAGTCTTGATTCATGGCATTTTGTTCTGGTCCAAGGAGTCCTTTGAAAAAGTTTGCTGGTGCCTGACCTTGTGTCCTACCCAAAACCACAATGCATCAAGCTCATTTTCATGTAGTAAATCAGGGCATAAAAGCGTAATGTGTCGCCCTCCTTTAGCTCCTAACTTAAGCTGCTGATCAAATACATTATTATTAGCTGGAACACTGACTATCTTCACTAGGAAACTGAAGTAGGTTCTTAACTCAGTAAGACCCTTATAGAGAGAGGGTGCTTTAGTTATTTCTGGAAGGCAAGTTTAATTACAGGCAAAGAGTAAAAACTAAACTACCTTACTCCAGTAGAATTTTCCAGCAGGACAGCTAGCACATGGTGGTATCCCACTATTTGTTTTTAAGGAAAGCAAAGTCTTTGTAATGAAGATGATCTTGTTGTCGTTGCAATATCACAAGAACCTCTTACTTTGCAATATCCTTTCATGATTCCAGATGCAATTATGCATGATTTTTTTCTGGAAATCTTTCATCTGCAGTGCAGTGGAGCTGTCATCCCTACTTTCCAAGTGCCTGCCATAGCATTCAGGTTACGATGGTGCTGTCAAGCACAGGAATAAATCTCATGGTCAGCTTCCGAATCAAATTTATAACTCAGTTATCTTCAGTTTACTTGGACAGTATTGTAGCAAGTATTTAAAAAAGTAAAAAACAAGAGAGAGAGGGAAAGAGATGAACTGCATAGGATAAGATGCAAATGCACTCACTCACTCGCTTGCTCACTCTGTGTAATTATTTTCTAAAAAAAAAATAATCCTTGATTTAGCTCTGGTTCCAGAAAACAGTTCCCTTCCAGAGCACTGGGAGAAACAGCAAGTTAATGCTATTGGCACACATAAGCCTTCATAGTGGAAGATGCAGTTTGATGGTTTGGGTGTACAGGCAACCCCCAACTGATGCCGTTTCGCTTAGCATTATTTTGCTATAACACTCATTTGAAATTGATACCCACTTTCACTTAGTGCTCAGCGAGTTTCGTTATAATGATTGCAGTCACTATCTTGGGTCATTAAATACAATTGTAGTCACCTTCTTAGGTCATCGGATACTTTCAGTTTTGTTTAATGCTTGTTTTGCTTAATGTTCAGTTTTTCAGGAACCAATTAAGAGCACTAATAGGAGGTTGCCTGTAATAAGTGTTAGACCCAAGCAGTTAGTTCTGTCTCCTTTTGCATTCCTGGAATCAGTGTTTACACTAAAGAAAAATGGCTAAAGATCCTCCTTCAAGAAAGGCAGATTTTTAAGCTTCTTGGGGGATATTTCAATGAGCATGGAGTTCTGTTGCAAAGCTGACTTTGAAGAACTGATTTCTATCTCAGGTTCATTAGGCTTTGTTAAGGGCCGTTTGCTTTTCCAGCTATGGAAGAATGAGAATGCTGTGATGGGAAATCTGTTCATAGTTTAAGCCCAGAAGGGACCAAGCGATCTCTTAGCTGACTTGTATGTCCCAGACTATTAACTTTTATCCAGTAACTGCTCTGTTGAGCCTAGTATCTTTAGTTAGATTGAGGTATTTGGTTCTCAGGATCCTAAAGTGTGTTACAAGCAAAGAGCAGCAGGAACTTATAAGTCACCATGAGATGCTGGGGGTGCCTATACACATTCAGCAAGGCTGCTCTGATGCACTGCTTCAGAGCAGACTCGATTAAGTCTGCTGGAGTGTGGTAATTACTGTGCTCCAGCAAACTCCAGCATAACATATATCAGTGTCCCCACGCTGAAAAATAGTGGTGGGGGCACTTTAACTAAAGCTTGTGCGTGCTTTAGTTAAAGCGCCCTGCTGCCATTTTTCAGTATGGCTCTCGGAGCAGCTCAAATTAAAGCACCCCCACCGCACTCCCAGAGCATGTGTATAAATGCCCTGGAATTGCTGAGACAAGAACTGCCTGGATGACCCTAGCAGGTTATCAACAGCCCATGCTGAGTGTAGAAAAAACTGAACCTCCTTTGTGCCCTATAATCCATGTCAGTTTGACTGATGACAAATACCTTCCTGATCCTAACTCTGGCAATGTTTGATCCTGAGCAGAAGATATGCGAGCAAGATATCTGAGATAATATGTGAAAGAAATCTCATGAGATTCAATAACAACAAGTGCAGAGGACAGAAAAATCCCATGCACCACTACAGCCTGGGGACTGACTGGCTGAGTAGCAGCTCTGCAGAAAAGGACCTGGGGGCTACAGTGGACAATAAGCGGAATATGAGCCAGGAGTGTGCCCTTGTTGCCAAAAAGGCTAATGGCATATTGGATAGAGCTGTGTGAAATGTTGCCGGCTGTTTTGTTTTGACACTGTTTCGAGCAATTTCGAGGTCAAAACAGCGAAATCAAAACAAAACAAAAGCCCTTGAAATAGCCTCAAAACAAAATGAGACTGGTTGGAACGTTTTGAAAGTCAAAATGTTTCGAGCATAGGCTGGGGATGGTGAGGCAGCCCAGCTGGGCTGCTTCCCCAACCCCTGCGCTAGATTGTGCCAGGGCAGGGCAGGAGGCAGTCCAACTGGCACCTCCCACCCCCAATGCAATCTAGCGCAGAGAATTGGGAAAGCAGCCCAGCTGGGTTGCATCCTGCCCGCAGTGGGATCTAGGGGTGGGGATGGTAAGGCAGCCCACCTGGGCTGCTACCCCGACTCCTGTGCTAGATCACGCCAGGGTGGGAGGCAGTCCAGCTGGCACCTCCTACCCACGGCGCAATCTAGTGCGGGGGGTCAGGAAAGCAGCCCAGATGGGTTGCATTCTGCCCCAGGCGTGACCTAGGGGTGGGGATGGGGTGTCAGCCCAGCTGATCTGACTTCCCATCCCCAGCAAAACGCAAAACAGGCTTGAAACAGCTTTTCTGTTCCGACTCAAAATGAAATTTGAGAAAAAACACTGTTCCGTTGAACTATTGAAACTCAAGGCGGAACAGAATGGTGCCGTTTCGCACAGCCCTAATACTGGACTGCATTAGTAGGAGCGTTGGCAGCAGATCTAGGGAAGGAGTTATTCTGCTCTTGAAGGAGAACAAAATGGGTCCTAACTGCTATTATGTGTAAGTGAACAGGTCACGTACTAACTTGATGATTAAACAATTTTCTAAGGGCATGACCTTGCAGTTACTGACTGGTTTAAACTAGGTTTTTTTGCAGTTAACAAGTTGAAGACATGCTCAAAGTTGTCAGCGCTGTGGCCAATGCTGATTGGTATATACTGTTGCTATGCTTATGATGTCATATCTTCTGTATTAACCTGCACCACCTAACGTACGGGGTCAGACCTCATCGTAAATTCTGAACTTGTGTATGACTCTGTCCAGAATGCATTCTTTAATAAGCTGGGTCTTCAAACTTTGATTAGCCTGTTCGTCTGAGCTTCCACCCAGTGAACCCGGGGAAAAGTTTTTCCCCAACAGTTTTCTGGTGTAAGAAGTGGGATGCGGCGGAACACTGAATTGGCAGCTTGAACAGTCTGGGGACACAGCTGACACCCGTGGCACCAAGCTCAGAGGTAAGAGATCCTCATTTTAAAATCTCACTTAACGGGTCTCCGTGCTCCCTAGCCTGGACAAGTAACGTCTTCTCGGCGGTAAGCACTCCCTACGTTGTTCATATAAAGTTTAAGACATAGTTTATTTTATCTGTCTGACTGAAAAATGTAACAGGATACTTTATCTGAAACTGAATATATGGGGTCCCTGACAGGTAGATTGTTCTGACTTTGGGGATGCCTGGACTCTTCTCTGTCTATCCCTTTGCCTACTGGCCTCTAACAGTCCCTGTCCTGATAACTATTATCACTTGACTGAACTCTGATTTTGTTATATTGTCCTGGCAATGGGTCAAGGATCCTCTTGCCCGGACCCGAAAACACCCTTGGGTTATATGTGTAAGACATATGGGACTCAACTGGGTCCAAAGAAGCAAACGTGCTTAGTTGAATTGGCACATGCTTGGAATGGCTATGCTTGTGAAAACCCTGGGTCACAGTTTCCCGATGAAGGAACCTTTGATTCTGACAAATTAAATTACCTGAGGGGATTTTTAGAGATACCCAAGCCAAAGCAGATGGAATACTGGTACCTGTGGGATAATGAAGCTTGAAAGAGAAAACAAAAATCCATTGAGGTTCGTCTCAGAGACTCTAACGATAAATTGAAAAGCAATTGGCTACGTTAAAAGAGGCAAAATTGACTCAGCATCCTGTAAAAGATGAAAGACCTAGCTGCTCCACCACCCCAAATTGCCCTCCAGCATACAAAAAACTTTACCCTAGTCTTCAAGTGACCAACGTTACCAACACCCAAGATGATACAGAAGATCTGTTAGATTCCTGGGTACTTAGACCCGCTCCTCCGTCTCCTTCTCTTCCTGCTCGAATAGAAAATACCAATCAGCCTGTAGGAGCGACTAGCCACCTTCAAGTTTCGTTTTGACACTGGGGTAGAACCACGGGTAGGCCTCCTTCCCCACCATCTTCGACTACCCTAGACTCTGATGAAGAAGACGATTTGCATAACTTGCGAGATGTTAGAAAAGGATTAAAGACCGAGTTAAAGTCCTTATTTGAAGTAAGAGACATCAAAAGAGGCTCAAATGGACAAGTTGTAATAACTTTGTTTGCTGTGGAGGGAGAAAGGTTAATTGTAACTACTTTTGATGATCCATGGTACTTTAAGCCAGCAGTTCTCTGCCCTCTAAGGCAATATCCGCCTCAAAAACAAGGCGGCCAATGGACCGTTGTTCATGTCCCTTGGACAGCTAGTGGTATCACTACCTTTTGTAATACCTTTCCAAAACTCAGAGAAAGCCCTTCTGATTTTAGAGATAAGTTGCAACAGGTCTTTAGCATTTACAATCCCACTGTGTCTGATGTAAACTGGCTCTTAAACTGTCTGTTAAATCCAGAATAAAAGCAACTCCTAATTACAGAAACTAGGAATATTCAGGATGGCACCCCATGGCCACAAAATGACTACAATTCTGAAGACAAGGACTGCAAAATTTGCAAAATGCTAGAGCTGCTTTACTGAATGCCATTACCAGAGTAGCTCAGAATCATGTAGATTGGACAAAAGTAGAAAATTGCAAACAAAATCCTGATGAGCATCCAGTCGGTTTTCAAAATCACCTTTGTGCAGCAATTCAAAGACATACCGGCATAGATCCCACTGCTGACAACATGCAAGGGTTAATCGTTACCACTCATGTAAAAAACTTGCAGCCAAGACTACAAGAAAAACTACAGCAATTAGTCCAAGGCTGGAAAGGTAAACCTTTAACTGAAATTGTCCAAGCAAGCATCGATTTGTGGGAACAACAGCAGACAGAGAAAGAAAAAAGAAAGCTCAAAACTAACCTAATGGCTCTACAAATTCAGGACTTAGAACAAAAATGGTGTGCTGGTCCTCACCCATATATACAACCGCGTGAAAGATTTTATCCTGGGGCCTAATATCTGGTCAAAACTCTCAACCACCCTTCAACTTTAAATCGGGTGCATCTCCTTTTCAGTCACATCCCCAACGTGGACCATGTCCAGATGATATTTGTATCTTCTGTAAGCAGAGAGGACATTGGAAAACAAAATGCCCAAACTGACCCCAACAAGCTCATCCTTCCATTTTTTCATCCTCCAAGTCCAATACAATGACAGTTTCCAGAGGCTTCTGCGTCCCCTAAATGTGCCGTGTTGAATTCCCTCATACGAACCTCTGAAGATGCCAGCATAACTATAGTGGTCACTGAAAAGTCCCATGATTTCTTTATAGATAGGAAAGCCTCTATGTCTACTATAAAGTATGAAGAAGCTGACAGACGAACACCTACCAATGAAACAGTCAATGCAATCGGAGTAGGGGGTCAGGTCATTCTGCATAAGTATGCTAGCCCTGCCATGGTTAAAATTGGGCCACTGTGCTGAACATGCCCTCTTGCTAAGTCCTACTGCTCCGGTAAACTTGTTAGGAAGAGATTTGCTGTGTAAATTAGGCGCCATTATCTGCTGTTCCCCAGAGGGTATATATTTGGGTCTGCCCTCTGATCAGACCCAAAATGTAATGCTCTTGTTCTCTATAGACCCTGACAGTAGCCCAATAGATGGAGACTCCTCCAATACTCCATCTCTTTGGGACGTTCCAGAGTCTATGCGGGCTTCCCATTCCAATGAGACGGGGAAACTCTTGAACATTGAGCCAGTTCAGTTAACATATAATACACGCAAACCTTTCCCTGCAATAAATCAGTATCCCCTTTCCCACAAAACTGAAGAAGGTATAGCCCCGGTCATAGATGCTTTCCTGCAACAGGGTGTCTTAATTCTAACTCGCTCTCCCTATCCTACCTGTAAAAAAGCTGGGGAAAACAGATGAGTGTGGAAAACCCGTTTTAGGAAAATTAATCAGTTTGTTATTCCTTCTCATCCTGTTGTGCCTAATCCCTTTTCCATCCTTAGCATGATTCCCGCTTCTGCTAATTCTTTTTCTGTTGTAGATTTATGTTCAGCCTTTTTCTCCAACCCAGTACACCCTGACTCCCAATTTCTTTTTGCATTTACATGCAAAGGAAGGTAATACACATGGACACGATTGCCTCAAGGGTTTCCTGAAAGCCCGTCCATATTTTCTCAAGCTTTAAAAAAAGATTTGGGTGCTATAACTTTGCCTTGTCACTCAGTACTCATTCAGTATGTTGATGATCTTATGGTTGCCTCAAAAACTGGAAGTGCCTGTGTTACAGATATAATTCAGCTACTAAAATGTTTAGCCCAACAAGGTCATAAAGCCTCTAGAGCTAAGCTAGAGGCAATTTTGCCAGCCAAAAGTTTTATATATTTAGGGCATGAAATCTCCAAAGGTCATAGACATTTAACTGCGGGTTGCATTTCCGCTGTTCTTTCTCTCCCCAGACCCACTACCAAGAAGCAGCTCAGAGGGTTTTTAGGCTCTGCATCTTATTGTCGGCAATGAATACCTAACTTTTCTCTACTTGTTAAACCCTTAAAGGAGCTTACTAAAGACAGTTCTCCTGATAACCCTCTCCCATGGACGGAGCAACATGAACAAGCCTTTGTTGACCTAAAACCAGCACTAGTCTCTGCACCAGCATTAGGATGCCCTGACTATGATAAATCCTCTACATTGTACTGCCAAGAAAGAGAAAGCGTTGCTACTGGACTCCTAACCCAACCCTTTGGTTCCTCTCATAAACCAATTGCCTATTTTTCTTCTTTGCTGACCCAGCTGCTCAAGGATTTCCACCCTGTTTGCGTGCCGAAGCTGCTGCTGCATCACTTTTAGAAAAATTGGCAGCTATAGTTTTAGGATCTCCCCTTACTCTTGCTGTTCCCCATGCTGTCTCTGCCTTGTTACACCCCAGGAAACCCAACACCTGTCCTCTCAAAGGTTATCTTCTTATGAGCGCACAATTCTAGCTGCCGATAATGTTACTGTTGTTCACTGTAATGTTTTAAACCCTGCTTCTCTTTTACCTTTACCACACGATGGAGATACTCACTTGCTAGATCATAACTGCATTGCTCAGACAGATCAGGTATTCACCCCATGCTCAGATCTCACTGACATACCTCTAGTTAACCCTGATTGTATTTTTTTCGTAGGCAGCTCACGCATAAGAGACGCAACTAGGCTACTTCGTGGCGGTGTCACTGTATGTACACAACATGCAGTCATTGAGGCTTACAGTCTCCCTGGTATCCAGAGCGCACAACCTGCTGAATTAATAGCCTTAACCCATGCTTGTATCCTAGCAGCAAACCAGTCTGTTAATATTTATACTGATTCCCACTATGCCTTTAAAGTGTGCCATTCCACAGGTCAGATTTGGAAGCACCGTGAATTCCTTACATCTTTGGGATCCCTTATTTCTCATGCTCCTTTAATTAACGCTTTGTTTGATGCCATTTTATTCCCTAAGCAGATTTCCACTATATACTCCAAAGCTCATACAGGGGGTTCTGATGATGTGAGCCAAGAAAATGCTTGTGCAGATAAACAAGTGGGATCCAAAGAAAATTGCAGGCCTTAAAACTTTGATCAGACTTTGTAAAACAAATGTAACTGGAAAAGCATGTACAAACTCTGATTTCCAGGGGCAGGAAGGGAGTGTTAGTTCTCGCTTTGTGAACTAACCTTGTCTCCCCCATAATTCCCATCCTGATAACAGCAAAGCAGTAATGAGCTAGTGTTTGTAGCTGCTTTTTCTGACCTGACCCAAAAGTATGCTGTGTGTGTTTCCACAACAAACATGCGCAACATGCAGCCCTTACTGGCACCCCACTAGCCAGTACCATTTCCTTCTATCTGGTCCTTGATCTTTCAGCCTCTAATATTTCTCTTCTACAGGAGGCAGCTCCAGAATCCGAAAAACGTGCGTGGCTTGCAGTCGGCTGCCTCTTACATTCTGATACCTTGTGGAAGTCTTCTGACGGGCACATCATTGCCCCCAAAACCCTTGTCCCTCATCTTGCACGCGCGTCCCATGAAATGGGACATGCGTGCAAAAGGGGGGTAGCAGAAAACATTTTAAGATACTGGTACGTGCCCACTATACACGCAGAAATGCAGAAATTTCACAAACCTGCACAATATAACTGCAACATGGAATTAGCAAACCTGCATATGTCCAGGCTAGTGCCACTCCGTGGTCCTATGGACCATTTCAAAACTTACAAGTAGATTTCATTGATTTACCACCTAGCAAGGGGTTTAAGCATGTCCTTGTCAGCGTGTGTCACTTCAGTGGGTGGACAGAAGCTTACCCCACTAGAAGAGCAGATGCTGTCTCTGTAGCACAAAAATTAATGACCAAATTAATTCCACAATTTGGCATACCGCTTACATTAGACTCAGATCAGGGACCACATTTCACTTCTCAAATCCAAAAGGTACTTAGTAAAGCCTTAGGATTTCCATGGAAATTTCATACACCCTATCATCCAGCAAGCTCAGGGAAAGTAGAACGCATCAACTGAGATATTAAATCAAAATTACCCAAACTTTGAAAACAAACTGGGCTTCCTTGGCCTGATATTCTTCCGATTGTGTTAATGCACCTCAGAAACATGTCTAATAGGAAACATGGACTTACACCATGTGAAATTTTATTCGGTAGACCTATGAACCTGGGTTTAAACCATATCAAAGAGATTAAAGTAGTAGACCTGTTAAAAGGTCACGAAAGTGTGTTAAGTTACTGCAAAGGGCTCATGAAGACTGTCAAAGTTTTATTTCCACAGGTCAGTGCAGCTTTACCCATTCCCACTGATGTTCCCTGCCATGCTATGAGCCCTGAGGACTGGATCCTAGTAAAGGAATTTTGTCCAAAGGACTGCCTGCAACCTAAATGGAATGGACCCTATGAAGTCCTGCTAACCACTAATACTGCTGTAAAAGTTGATGTGAAGTCTGCCTGGATTCGCACATCTCATTGCAGAAGGACATTAATGCCAAAGGAAGAAGGACAAATCAACCTAGAACCAACCCAGTCAAAAGCAGATCCCACTCAAACTAGAACTGGGTTCAGTGAGGAAGGAGGTCTCCAAGGAGTGAGTGCACATAACCCCTCACCTTGTTGAGCCCCTTAACACCTATAACCGTCATCCTAGAGGAACAATCAAAAACATAACTGACAAGATAACGGATCAAGTGCTATTAACATCAAGGTGAACCAATAGACAATGAAACCCAGAAGAGTTGCCTGCAGAGGCAAGCCAAACAATACCTGCCAACTTTGTTAAGCCCTTAACTTAACATAATGAGACTGTTAATATTAATTTTAGTGTTGCCTGCTATAGCAAGTACTAATGTTTATTTAAGGTTTTTGCAAAAGGTTACCTTAGCCTTAAATACTTCTGATTGCTGGGTCTGTGGACTCACCCCCAGAACCTATGATGAAGGATTTCTAATGATACCACGGCCCTTAACTTTTATGAACCTGACTACACGCTCTGAGGACCTCAACCATGAAACTTGGGATGATGCAGAATACCTTAAAGTTGTCCCAGAACAAGGTTATTTTTGTTGGGTCCGCAACCAATCCAAAAAACTAAATTACTCAGTAGGGAATAGTAGTTATACATTATACAACTTCCAATGGCATATGGATGAATAACCACACAGCAAGCAAACCCTGGTGTAAAGGGTTCAAAAATTGGTATACTACCTACAATCAGACAAATAACCATGCACTGTCGTGTAGTGCCATTAAATCGTTTAATGTTATCTAGAGCAGACCAACGACACTGCTCTAGAAATGGTACCAAGTTTCCCCTTCCCCTATGGGGGCAGTGTCTGGTATATGTAGTCCTTTCAGAGGCTGGTATGTACGCTATTTTGGAAGTGAGCTTGGAAAACCTGCCACGGAGACAAATACTACCTGGGTAGCCTTAAAAGGAACCTACTGGGTATATGGTACAAAAGCTTACCACCAGCTACCACCTGACTGGTTTGGGTCTTGCTATTTAGCTTGGTTAACTCCAGCAGTAAGGGTAACCAAGTCATTACCCCAAGGTCACCACAGAAATTGGAGAGAAAGCCCTAACTTGTCAAGTCAAGAACAAGCTGCTCGAGCCACTCCAGAGACAGATAAGAATCCCTTAACAGTAGGAAAGCTGAGAGCATGTTCAGCAGCAGAGATTATTCCACCCAGAACCGGGCCCAACATTTCCTGTGTGGGAAGCTATACACTGCAACGCCAATCAGTGGCTGAAATTTTAGCCCTAGAAACAGAGACAGCGATAAATAGTTTAGGGAAAAATGTAAAAAGTGTAGCAAAACATGAAGAAAGCTTGTGGCAAATGGTCATACAAAACAGGCTAGCCCTAGATTATGTCTCAGCCTCAGAAGGAGGCACTTGTGCTATAATAGGCCAAGGGTGTTGCACTTAGGTAAATAGTACCTTTAAATTAGTAAAAGACCAAGTTAATAATGCAATGGTTCATGTTGCCAAAGCCGTTGAGGTAGCCTCCATTCCCAAAGACTCTTCAGCAGATTGGTTTCCTTGGTTAGATCCTAGAGGAGCATTCAAAGGTCTGCGTGGGAAAATAATGTTTGCTTTGTGTATGCTTTTAATTTGGGGGTAAGTTTGTATGTAATTGTACAGCTAACTTTGTGTTGCATGGGACCGTGTGTTAAAAAGGCGGAACAAACCATTTCTACCAAAGAAACGGTTAAACAAATGATGGCAGAATTTAAAAAGAGTGAAGTAGAACAGGGAAACCTATGGGCAGACCTGCGCCAGGCAGAAACGGAGTGATCCTCCTTTAGAAGGATCAAAGGGGGGAATGAAGGTGTCGCGGGGCACCTCGCAGCCCCGCGCCTAGAGAGGGGAACAGCTGCCTGGGAAAAGCCCCGGCAGGGAGGAGCAGCACGGCTGCAGGTTGCTGAGGCAACTAATGAGAGTCAGCTGACCGAAGGGGAGGGCCTGGCTCTTATAAAGCCTAGAGCCAAGGCCAGTCAGGGCGCAGTGTCCTGATAAGGGCCCGCAGGGTGTGGGGCCCTAGCGCCAGGGGAGGCGCGGTGTCCTCATGGGAGACCCACAGTAGCGTGGGGATCCCGGTGCCAGAGAGGGCCCAGTAGCACGGGGTGCACCGACCTCTGGCCCCAGGAGGGGGGCAACTGTGAGAAGCCCGAGAGGGGCAAGCCTTGAGAAGCCCAGGACGGGCATGACGAGCCCGGAAGTAGGCTAGTGCTGCGGTAGGCCTCTGAGAAGGGTGGGGTGCTGTGGTTGTCCTCGGAGAAGGGATAGTAGCATGGTGGGCCCGGAGAAGAGGGGGTAGCAGCGCGGTGGGCCGGAAAGACCGGAGGCTCGATGCGGAGTCCCAGAGCGGGCCAGGGTCCCTGAAGGGACGACATTTTAGAGAAGGCACAGAGTGGGCAGCGAGAGCCCCAAGGGAGGGGCAGTACATTAGAGAGAGCCCAGAGTGGGCACGGGGAGAGCCCAGGAGGGGCACTAGTATAGAGAAGCACGGAGAAGGCCCGAGAGCGGGCTGGATTACAGAGGAGGCCCAAGAGAGCGGGCGCGTATTTTGACTGAACAACGTCTTTCCCATCTGCGAGGTTTGGGGAGTGGTATTAGGGGTTGGTAGGGGCCACACGTGGCCTTAAGGCTAGGGTGCCAGGAAGGCACCCATTATACAGGGTGACTCCCCGGTGGGTCTGGGAGATCACAGGGACAGAGGTCCCGATATACTGCCTTGGGCATGGCGTAAGGCAGCCTACCTATATACATTTAACATCAAAAACGTGGCGGGCGAGACTCTGAGGGTGCCCTTGGGCTGACTTGTCACGGGTAGGGGCTCCTCTTGAAGGACCCCGCCGTGACCGAAGGAAAACAAAACGGATCCTAACAGCCATTATGTGTAAGCAAGCAGGTCATGTACTAACTTGATGATTAAACCATTTTCTAAGGGCATGACCTTGCAGTTACTGACTGGTTTAAAACAGATTTTTTTGCAGTTAACAAGTTGAAGACATGCGTTGAGTTGTCTGCACCATGGCCAATGCTACCTGAAGAGGGGTTTGAAAGAGGATGGAGCTACACTCTTCTCAGTGGTGACAGAACAAGGAGCAATGGTCTAGAGTTGCAGCAAGGGAAGTTTAGGTTAGATGTTAGGAAGAACTTTCTCACTGGGAGGGTGGTAAAGTGCTGGAACAGGTTCCCCAGAGGTGGTGGGATATCCATCCTTTGAGGTTTTCAAGGCCTGACTTGACAAACCCCAGCTGGAGTGATGTAGTTGGGGATGGTCCTGCTTTGAGCAGGAGGCTGGACTAGATGATCTCCTGAGATCTCTTCCAACCCTAATTTTCTATGATTCTGTGTTCTCAGTTTCAGCTCTAACTGATCTCTGATACTTTGGAGGAAGTCTTGGGGAGAGGGAGGATGCAGAAACAGAATACTTTTGATTGATTCAGGGGAAAAAAATATTTCTGAGCCCGGACTGTATGCCAGGAAAGATGGTAACACTAATTTCTGTGCTTAGACGTCAACAGGGCAAAAGCAAAATAAGATCTGCATGGACTCCACAGAGCAGGACTAAGAACAGGCTCAGCTCCCTCCTGCTGCTACTCGGTGACTACAAAGACAGTAAAACCTTGTTGTGGGGCACGTTGTATGTGAGAATATATGGTAGCATCCTAGAGTAATAAGAATAGCCAGTTTCAACCTTGCCTGTAGCAAGGGCTCCTGCAGCAGCACTGTACTGTTGCTTTTCCGCTGGGCTTTTGTGCACTGAGTATGTGACATAATGCATGCTCATTTGTGTGCCTCCAAAGGAAACAAGTTCTTGGCAAAAACAGCGTGTTCTGCAAAAGCCCTGAGCCATCATTCTGACACCGTGTGAGTGTTGTGACATCCTCAGCATGAGGAGGAAGAGATGCAGCCGCTTCTTGGAAAAAGCTGCTGGGTTGGCACAGAGAAGATCTGACATGAGTTTTTCTCTCTGGTGCAACAGTGTTTGTTGTAATCATCACACGCGGCATGACCAACAGTCTGTGGTGTGGGAGCGGGACCTCACTGTTTCCTGGAGGGACGGACCTGTCTCAATCTAGAACCGTTAGGGTAACAGCTGGACCCGGCTATCCTCACTACAATGCCTTATAGCTCTGTCCTCTTTTAAGCTACATGCATTTAGTATCTGGCAATGAGCTATTCCCACCCAGGGATCTCTGCAACTTGAATGGCTTTTCATTGCTTAGTATTTTGCAATCAAAGCTGTGCTCCCTGCTTTGAGTGGTGACATGCTCATTGTCCCTCTCCACTGAGGTGCCCTGTTAGCCTCTCTGCTTCCTCTGTCAGGGTCTCCCCCACACGCCAGGAAATCTTCAGACTACAAACACAGATCTCCTCCCAGGGTCTAGTTATTAACATTCACAGCCGGTCACAATCCAACTCGATTCGCTCTTACAGGGCTCACCAGTACAGTCCTTTCCCTTGCGTGAAGGGTTTGGGGTTATTTTTTTTTCATTTCCCTCATTTTATCACAGGCTCCAGACCACATTCCCTTGTGTCAGGGCTCTAGCAGCTCTGTAGTTTTTAAACAACAGATCAAGTCTTTCCAAAGCTTCATTTCTAAGCTGATTTTTTTAATAGTTTCTGCTACTTGAACAGTCTCTCTTTCTCTGTCTCTCTCTGTCTCATGCGCCAGTCCTTCCTAATTAGGTATTAATTTGGGAAGAAATTTCGTGGAGCTGAGGAACCTGGCCTGCTCCCCTTTGAGTGGAATTGTTCCAAATGATTTTCCGTCAGTCCACGTCACACTGCAAGTGCTGAGGAGCCGAGACGGCTCTCCAGTCTGTAGGGCTGGAGTGGAAACCTGTGTGAGGATTCAAACTGAGATTCCTTATATAATAGCAAATGTAGGTCTCCTGAAAAGTGATACAGGATCCTGATTATTGATCAGGCCAGAAACACCGTTTAATGTAAAAACCAGAGGTGATCACAAAAGTTTCCAGGGACCAGTTTGCTTTTGAAAATTGCCATTTCATCCAAATTGCAGCTATGCAAAAAACGTTCGTCCCAGTGCCATTTTTTGAGAAGAAAACATGCTTATTTAATTTTTTACTTCATTGTTGTTGTCAATTTTGCTTTGACCCATTTATTCTGTGTTATAATATTTGGGATTACATTTTATACGTAAATATGGCATAACTTCGTAAATCCACTTTTCAAAATTCCAGAATTCTCAAAAATTCGGCAATTTTAAAAAATACACTACATTGAAGGGTAGCAGTGGCTGGTCCTGGAGTAGCAGCCAAATGCGGAGCAGCGGCACGGGGTGGTGGATACAAGCTTCCCCCTCTGTGGCCGGCGGGGAGAGCTAGTGTCGGGTGGTTGCGGAGCTGGGGTGGGGTAGGGAGGGAATAGTGGCGGCTGGTCCTGGAGCAGCAGCCACATGTTGTTTCAAAAATCCAGAATTTTCACGTTTCCGGCAGGTACTAGGTCCCAAGGATGACGGATTTAGGAGGATATACTATATGTAATACATTTTTTATCTCCAGTATAATACGAAACTTTAAACAGCGTTGATGTTTTTTTAATTCATTTTTTTTCTTTCAAAATGAAACACTTTGACATTATCATCATGCAGTGTGAGGATGGTCCAGAATTGATTTCCTTCAGAACTTTCATTTTGTGGGAATTTTTTAAACAGTGTTTTGCCTTTCTTGTACTCCATCCCAACTCAAAATGATTTATTTTTCTTTCAAGTGTCGGAGCTGTCAGTGAATTGGAAAGGGTGGTTTCACATCTGCTGTAATTCAATTTTTTACAAGTAGCATAACAAGAAATTCTCCCTCCTATAATTGTTCTAGCCTGTGTGTGTTCTGTATACCTCCCTGCAGATGTTTGTTAGCTGCTTTAATGTATTTTTTGTGCAGTGTTCTGGCTCAATAGACAGGGTGTACCAGTGTGAGTGACAAGGCAATCTGAGTGTGACTAAAACAGGAAAGAAATTACTACCTCCTGCTAATCATCCCACACACTGGCAAGATAAATGAGTGTTTGGTGTATTGCTTGGAACTGTGCAGAGCTACCAGGTTCTAGAGGAAAATGGATGAATGTGGGTGGGGAGGTGGGGAATGAAATAGCAGCTTTCTCTGGCTTCAGTGCTTTGGAAGCAAACGTTAATGGAGCCTCAACTTCACCCCAGAGAGCTTGGTGTTATGCCCACTTTACAGATGGAGAAGCCAAGGTACAAAATGGTTAAATAATCGAGTTCTTGCAGTGTTGCAGGTAGGATTAACATCCAGCCATTCCTGATTCCAAGCTCTTTGACTAATGAGCATGAGTACAAGCTTGAAGCCTGAGCCCACAACAGTCAACAGGGTCGGGTCAGGGTTTCACCTTGGTGTTTAAATGCCTCTGTATATTCTGCAGCTGGAGGGTTTATATGTATTGCTCTGCAGTACATGACTTCTCTGTCTTGCCTGATGGCAATCAGGACCCCCGGGTCACTGGGATCTGGCCTAGAAATACACTGCATTAGCATGCAAAAGAACTCTGCAAAATCAACTCGGTGCACTCATTTCCAGAGAACCACAGTGAAGGGCTCTTGATTGGGTGGTATCCTGCCCTTTACTGTCCCACCATGGCTCCTGAAACAGCTCTCACCAGCAGGGATTGAACTGGGACTTGTGAGTCTCAACATGAGATTCAACTAAAATACACAGCTCTGTTAGACAAGGCTGTAGCACATAAGACCATGTCCCTGTGTGGGTTGTTGGCAGGGGGTTGGATCCTGGGGCATGAGGTTCTTGTAGTGTGAGGCTACTGCCATGAGGGACTTGTAGCCAAATATACGGGAGGGCAAAGGGGAAGACGGTTCTCAGTGATTTCCTAGAGGATATGAGTGAAATAAGTCCTTTTATTCTATTAATGCCAGGAGACTGTTCATTCCTCTTGGTGTGCTGACTTCCCAGAGGTCCTGCTGACTGAAAGGAAGACCGGGTTTCTAATGGATGTTCATTGTCTTCTGGGAAGTAATGAAGCTCAACTGGTCACGGGTGAGTCTCTCTCAGTCTGGTTCTGTCAAAGCAAAGAAACGATGATGGAAAGAAGGTTTAAGATAGCTTCCATTACCCTCAGTCCTGAGCCTCAGCAAAGAGTTGTTTGCAGAAACACAGAGTTGGTTTCCAGGTCTTAGCCCAATGGAGGAGTTCTTGCATCCTCTGTACGTGAAATGGGGATTGATGTATTCAAGTTCTAAGTTAATCATTCAAGTCAGGGAAGAGAGAGATGCATTTAAAAACCTGGCCAATGGTGTTGCCTCACCTGTGACAAATGCATCAAACTATCGAGGTCTGAGAAAGGGTTCTCTAATACCCAAATGCTTGCTTATACCTATACCAGCCATACAGTTGGTCCAATAAAAGACAACACCCAGAAGATTTCTTGCCTCTTACATATCTTAAAAGGTATCTTAAATCACCTCAAATTATCAGGGCAAGCCTGCCAAAAATAAAGCTGGATTAAGCTGCCCAGCATCTGTAGGTGGGGTTGAACAGTTAGGCGGTGCCTGCTTCTGGTAGGACTGAGAGATGAAGGGTGTGTGCTGGGTAAACAGTGAGCAAGGGAGCTCGGATAAAGGAGCAACTGAAACGATTTGTTGTTTTTCTCAATTTGAAGCACCTTCTGCAATCTTCCAATGCCCCCACCCTCCCCCTTGTGCATGGCAGGTGCTACCATCAGTGTCTGCAAGACACTCTTACTATCTTCCTCCAAGCATGTCTCTGCAGGGATGCCTCCAAAACAATGGTCAGGCAGCTTGTGGGCACTGCTTATCATACTGACTAGTGTTGCCACACTATTTCCTTTTGCTCCCTCTTCATCTTTCAAACTTAGATGGAAAGCTCAGCAAGATGGTGACTGTCTTTTCATCTGTCACGTTTAGCACACTGAAACCCTGAACCATGATAGGGTGTGCAAAGCATTGGCACCTTACAGCTGAGGGGTTAGGCCTAACAGACAGATTGTACCACCCTCAAGGGGAGAAGTTTCCTACTCCTTGTACAGCCCCAACAGCCAGAGCATTTATGGAGTCAGTCATCAAAGCTGGGCTGTGTGACTAAGCGGGGTAGATTTTGACCCTTAAGAGAGCTGAGGCTGGAATCTGGTTGCATGTCAGTGATTGTGAAAATCCTTTGCCATGTTATGCAAACTTTTGAACTTTGAATTGGAGGAAGAGGAAATATATACCTACTCCTTTGATTGGCACAGGAATGGAGAGCATGGGGATTTGGGCTGTGGCCCTGACTGTTAAGTAAAATATACAGCAAAACAGCTGCTGGGTGTCAGCTTTCCCTCCCTCTGCCCATCTCTGTTTAAGGAGCTGTTGTCATGTGGGAAGCCTGTTGGCCTGGCTGTGACAAGCAAATTGCCTTTCCTGGATTTGAATATGAATATTCCATGTTTGAGATTTTCTCCGTTTATTTGCTGAAGCAAAAAGCTCCCATTCCCAGTTCTGGAGCCAGGGAAAAGGGGTTCAGCTTTTTGCTGACTTGTGCTCCAACCTTCCCACTCTACTTTTTAGTGAGCCGCAGTGCTTTTCCAAGCAATGCTGTTCACCTCCCAATCAGTTATGCGTGCAATAACTTAAGTTGGATGCTCTCACAGTGGCAAGAAGATGGAGTGACAGTACCTGAGAAGCAGCAAAGTCTTGAATAAATTCACTGGAGACAAACTCATGAAGATGCTAGGGTTGATTCTGCTGACACTGGGCTAGATTTTGTTCCAGCTCCAGCACATTAGCTAAGTTGCTCAGAAACTTTGGAAATAACCAGTCCCTGCCTCTGATCCAGACAAACCATTTCTATTTTTCAAATAGAGAAATTACCAGCTTAGCCTGGCGTGGCTGAGCGGAATCCTGCCCCACCGGTCTCAGCTGTAAGCTGATCTGATTTCAGTTCCAGACCAGTTGCTCTCCAAAAGGCTTTGCCAAAGAGCACCATCCATGGGTACAGCCATGAAGTGTGACTTCAGTAGTGAGGACTCAGAGGCTTGGGCTTCGTGTGCTACTGGAGTGAGTTCAGATGTGTCCTCCTCAGGTTGTACTTGCATCTCCTGACTGCTGTATAGTCTTAGTGCCTGAGAGGCACTAAGGAGTGGGGAGGAATGCCCTGTAGGCAGGGCAGTAGGAGGTACACGTAGGCCCTTCCTGGGGTCTCCTAAGGGAAAGAACATCTCTGAAGACTTGGGTATCAAAGATACCTTCACACAAACCCCTCAAAGTTTTCTATTACATTCCCCCATTTTCCTCTACCTATTACCTCTACCAATAAACAAGAGTCTTTCTGTAGCCTCCTCTGCCACTGGTGATGCTAACAATGAGCAGCAGCCTGGGTGGCTAGAGATGTGTCACTGCATCTAGGTGCTGAGCTAACGTATCTGGTGAAACAAAGGGATTTGGGTCAGGCTTTGTGCTTAGGAAAGTTGTTAAAAAATGTGCTGAGGCAGTCTCTTGGGACTTCCTAGGTGAGATTTCACCATCAGTTGAGGGGAGTGATTTTTCACTGCCTCTAGTGTTACCAACATACTCTCCTCCTGCTCACCCACATGATGATTAATCACACTAGAGAGAACCAACTGCTCTCCGGGTATCATAATAATATTTGCAAGGAGCGTTCCCCTGGCGAAGGTCTGGTGTGTCAGAGCTTTAAAAAATAAGATTCTGAGATGATCGGCCCTTCAGCTTTGAGAAATAAGTGTACCTGCAGACCTGCATGCACACATGGCCATGGAAGTCACATGTATACACACATCCACAACCATCTTATACATATGTGCTATCATGGGGCTGACACATGTACCTGTCCATGGGGCTGCAGAAATGGGCCTTTAGCTAAATCTTAAGACACACGTTTCAGACTTGTCCAGTGCTCCAGTATCTTTTATAATGATGAAGATTATGGGATGAGGCAAGACTGGCCCCATCTTGCAGGAGGAACAAAGTTCAGGGCCCATCTCACTCTATGGTAGCGGGAACTGAAGGGACGGTTGCTTTCCCTCTCCCCAGTGCATTGGTTACACAAATTCCATGCATACTCAGATCAAGATCAAACAGCAGTGGGGCACCTTGGAGGAGAGGGAAGGGCAGGTCAAAAGGGATCAGCACCTGGTGAGCATCAGCAGCAAGAACTGGGGCCTCTGTAAATCACAGATGAATCCACTTTGCTTTAGAGCTGCTTCTGTTCTCTGACCAACCTAGCCATGCCTGTAACCAACCAGCAGCAGAGTTCTGTGCTTCCAGCTGTCTTTGCATTGGCTTCAATAAAATTAAAAAGACTTTTCCTCCCAGTAACCAGGATTGACAGCGCTTACTTTGCCTTAAAAATGTGTGGCCAAATAAAATGCACACATCTGCAGTTCAGTGAAATTTAGGCTACGGATCAGCTCCAACCCACTGCAGGGACTCATACCCACAAGACACAGATGGAATGAATCCTTGTCTGCATACGCAGCAGAAAGTTTCAGAGCTTTCAGGAAAGTCTGCTTAGTCCTAAAACAACAGAAAGGCCATTCAGCAGACAGGTGAAGAGGCCAGTAAAGGGGACTATAGTCTTGGGAGGTGAAATACACTTTTTGACCTCTGCTTGCAACATAGTCTCTTGCCTGTGCCCTAGAGGCCTAGACAGTCAACCTCTGTTCTACAGTATCACTGCAATATAGTTTAACCTTTAATTAAGGATCAACTTCCACTCAGAGGGTGCTTTTAGCAACTCCCTTGAGAGCTGCTTTCAGATTCCAGGGCTTGTGTAGCAGTATTGTCTTTCAGCAACAAAACCAAGATGCTGTAACAAACTCCACGGGTCATAGTTCTCCAAGCATGCAGTGCAACCTCAGCACATTAGTGAGACTCCCTCGTGTCTCTGGTCCCAAATGAAAGTCTTTTTTGT
Organism: Caiman crocodilus; assembly: GCA_030014935.1. Classification (NCBI taxonomy): domain Eukaryota; kingdom Metazoa; phylum Chordata; order Crocodylia; family Alligatoridae; genus Caiman; species Caiman crocodilus. Next base: position 13,828,103 of record JAGPOW010002173.1, read on the forward strand.
GGCGTGAAGAAAGCCAGCTGCCCCAGAAAAGTCTTTCACAGATGCTAGGGGCTAGAAGGGACCTTACAGATCATGGGGTCCAAATACTGGCTTCATTTGAGCTAATAGAAGGAGGCCAGTTGTATTTGCCTGAGTGAGGTGCTAGGTGCAAAGGACAGAAAAGGTTTAATGTTCTGTTGGTTTTCTTTTGAACTCAGGCTCTGCAATCTGCTGAGCTTGCGAGCTGGGCATTCCAGTGAGCTGCCATCAGGCTTAACTTGACAGCAATTTCTTAAATATTTTAAAAGCTGCCTGGAATAAACCGAATGCTTCTAAGTGACCTAAATTCCATTAGAATGCTATAAATTTCATTAGAAAGTGCACTTGTGTGCCTGCCAAGAATGAGCCACTTCAGGCTTTCATCAGCTTGTCCAGGCCCAGATGCTTTATGAATGCTTCCTCCGGCACATTTCAGGGAGTGTATCACCACATGCTGCTGCTGGAACCAAGTGACTTGCTCCTTTGGGCTTTCCTCCACCCCTTCCTAGTAGGAACTGCCCTGCTTTTTTACTAATCGCATAGCACAGGGGTCGTCACCCGCGGGTATGCATACCCCTGGGGGTACTTGGACCAGTCCTAGGGAGTATGTGTGGCTGGGCGGGGATGGAACACCGCTGCCGCCTCCCAGGAGCAGGGCCAGAGAGGAGCAAGAGCAGTGGCACCCCTCTGCGGGGTGGGGAAGCTCGCACGTGGCAGTTGCTGCTGCCACACACCAGCCCGGTGAGCTCCCCCCACTGCTCGGTATCTGGCCACTGGGGGTACTTAGACTAAAAAAGGCTGAAAACCCTTGGCAAAGCAAACCAGACTGGTGTTGAGTTCTCATCCCACTAGCTATTCAGAAAGCAATACACCAGCTCCAAAAAGATGTAGTTTGTGCTCAGGTCCTTTAGCCAATCTTACATACTTTTTCTTTCTAATCCACATCCATTGCCACCTGCTTTGGGCATCCTCTGTGGGACCCAGGAGAGCTAACTGTAACTCCCGGTAGTTCCCTTTGCAAAGGGCTTTGAGAGGACGTCACCAAAGTGCTGCACAGGCCTCCAAGAAGCTTCTTTTTCCTCTCCCTAACACTACAAGGTAGTGCACTCCATGCTGACGTCCACGTGGATGCTACTTACTTCACTGCTAGCATTACCTGTGTCATTGGGATTAAACCTTGCTTGGGCCTGCCTACTTGTGCCACAATCACACTTTCACAGACAGTGCAGACAAACCCTCCTAGTCTTGGAAATGCAGAGCTCAGTTTTGCATGCTCTGTGTTGACTGCACCTTCTTGTGCCCTCTGCAGCTTCTGGGACATGCAATTACCACCTGTCTTTCTAGAGCTGGGCAGATATTTTCACCAGTGGCCTCAATTTTGGGGGGTTCTGTTTTTAGATACTTATTGTTAGACGCCTGTAGGAGCCAGATTTCCATACACACGCAAACATGTTCAAGTGCCTTAAAATGAGAATTCATGCGTGCTCTGCACTGTAGGTCTCTCCAGTTGGACCTTCAAAAAATGGAGGTTCCTCAAATTACAAGCTGTTTTTGAAAATACTGGTTTATGCTGGTGGGATCTATCAACTAATTCTGCAAATGTGCAAAAGATGGTCCTTCACTGTTACTACTTTCCTGGGTTAGGTTTGAACTGGCAATCTGAAAAGGAAAGGTTGAATCCTAGCCCCTAGACCTGTGCAGTTTGGGGGTATATCTATGTAAAATTATATATTCTATTTTGTTTGGAGAATATCATTTATTCCTGTAGCTGACCCTGTGGATTCCTGTAACAGAGTTTTGACATCCAACGAACAGACATCCCGGAAGATGGGATGGAGTAATCAAGGACCATCAACAAGGAACAGCTCTTCCTTACTGGAGCAGCACATTTTCTAGCAGCAAGGCCCATGACTTGGAATGCTTCTCTGAACTTACAGCTTAAATACTTAAGTCAGAGCTGACCTGCTCCCCGCAGCTGGCAGCACACAGCCAAGAGGACAGAGTTGTTTTGAAAGGCAAATTTCTCCGAGCCAGAGGTGTTACTTTCTATCACCACGTGTGAAAACCAAGCCCTGAAGGCATGATGGAGAGCAGCTTTGTTTAAGGCTTGACTCAGACTTGAGGCTTGGCAGAGTAAAGTCAATCTGTGGAAGGCTGCACTGAGGAGTTGGAGGTTTGCTGTAGATCTGCAACTGGCCCATAGCCTTTTCAAGAGTAAACTTTGTGAATGGTGAGCCACTTTGTTCCACAGGACTGTTGGTGAGATGCTGCCCTGCTCTGACTGGGCAGCTTCCTAAAACAGGAAGCCAACAGCAGCATCTGCCCTCTGCTGCAGGCAGGATAATTGGCTGCTTCACTCAGCTGTGCTGATCAGCCCTCTTGGAGCCCCATCTGGACATGGCTACACTTCTCAGCATATGATTTATTTGAATTTTCCGGGTCCCAGCACAAAACCAGCCACTCTGCCAGGGATGTTTGCATCCGTTTGCGAGCAGCTGCAAACCAAAGTGAGATAAAAGCAGATGGTTTCAATAGCAGCCTCCCCACTCCCTGCTCTCCCAGCAGATAAAGAGATGCTGCTTTGCCTCCTCTGTACCAGCACAATTCATTTTCATAAGCGAAAGGAGCTTGAATTACAGGATGGCCTTACTGCCAGACAGGTCTGTGTTAAACTAATATCCTGGATGCAGGGCCCAGCTGTGTGTCAGGTGCCCAGAGAAGGATGAAATTATTTTGCCATCAATCCGACAGATAGCGTGAATTCTCTGCCTGCCTGTTGTCACCGATGGGGTTATTGTTGGTTTCTTATTTGCTGCAACCCAAAATAAATTCCCTGCAAGTTGTCTTTGTAGGGGTTGGGCTGGGTGCTCTTGCCTAAGGCAGGCAGTGTTACTTCAGTTTTCTAAGCTGTATCTTAGGCTGGTTCTTAACTCAAGGTTTAGTTGCTTGCTATCAAGTAGGTGGCTTTGTCTTGCCTGCTACCTGCAGAAGAGAGCTTTTTGTTTCTTCTCCTTGCCTCCAACCTCGGATGGCTTGGGGCTAGGAAAGCTCTGTCAGTGCCCCTCTTCCTCTGTGTCCTTGGAGAGGTGACTTACAAAGGACACCCAGTGTTTTCCTGTTCCAAAGGATTTCCGTGCTGAGTGTTTTTAATGAGAACATCCCTTGTCTATCCAAACAGTTTTGATTGTATAACATGGAGAAAGGGAAATGGAGCTTTTTTGGATGACTTCCATCTTGGCTCCAGGTAGGAGCAAGACAGTGCACTCAAGTCATGTTGGAGGAAGACAAGTAGGGAGTACCTATGTAGCACAGTGGCAGCGCTGTGTAAAGATAGCCATGGGCAAGCTGGCTCGTACTGGAGCTTAAATGGTGCAAAGTGTACCCAAGTAACTGCACAAAAGAGCTCAGAAACCAGCAGTATAGGGACAGAAGTTACACATAAAATAGTATAAGTGATCAGAAACGGGTTCAAATCTGTAACACAACAGAAGATTAGTGCACATAAACTACTTTCAATATAGCCAAAACTGGTTTAAAAGTCACTTCTACTGCTGCAGTCAAGGCACTGACCCCAGTAGTTGCATCCCTGAAGTGCAGGCCTCACTACAGTAACTCCCCTGCTTCCAGTTGTGAAGCTAGCTCACATACCTCATTGTAGTGCTGCTTTGCACAGTTTTGACACCAGTTCCCGTCAGTCGATGCCTCTGAGACCCTCTGTCTATGACCTGACCTATGTCATCTGTGCAATCCACACTACTACTATTGTTTGTGTTTTCCCCAACAGCTGGTCAGGTATTGCAGGTCTGAAAATGTGCCTTTATGTACAAGTAATCCAAACAGCATAAAAGCAGCAATTTTCTGCCTCTGCCACTAAGAATTTGAGAGAAAAAATGTAATTTCTCACTATCTCCTTCCATTTGCTATCTGATCTCTGGCAAGGGAGCTAGATGGGGGAGGATGTTTTCTATATTTAGCTTTGGAGAAACTGTTATAAATAATCAGCTTAGGACACTGTGCTCTCTTTCTTTATCTTTTTCTTTTTAAAATCCTTGTTATCTGGCTCGAGGCTGCAGCATGCCAGCTTTCAGTCTGTGCTGGGTTTTTTTCTTTTCATGGAGTCAGTTAATAACCTGTTTTAAAAAGAAAGAAAGAAAAGCGCACCTACAGCTGTTCCATTTGCAGCTGCCAGGCTCAGAAGATCATTACTGGCCCTTGGAATCCAAGTCCCTACTTTGCATGTAAAAGTGCAGATGAATAGCAACCAGGCTGAGGAGATGGCTGCTCCTTCTGCACGAAGAAAAGGAATGTGATTTAGGTGGCTATTTTTAGCCTTTTCAAGCCAAATGTAAAAAGACCCTTGAGCATCTTTTGTCCTGCTAAATCTGATTATATGCATGATGTGGTTCCTATGGTACATTGATCCCTAGGGCTTGTCTGCTGCTATGGGTCAGCTTGAGTTACGTCATGTTAAAGGGATTTGCATCCACAAATTTGATTGTTGTTGTTGTTGCAAATTATCTGGCATTTCAACATGTCTTTAGAAGTAGGTTTACTGAGATGCAAAATGAGTTTACTTGCAACTCCTGTGCAGCTGTGAAGTTCTTCTAGGGCAATCCCTCAGTGTTTTTCCTGCTACCTTACCTGTTTACCCTCTAACTGCTCCAAGGTCATTCTGAATGGATGCCACCTTTAAATGCTGGTCTTCTGTTGTTTTTTTCCAATTCCAGTTTGTTGAGACATCACATAATCTGTGTTTCAGTGAGATTCTGCGCAGAGGTCTGGAGCTTCCCTCTCCTTCAGGGGAGAGGATCATGTAATGGCCCACCCAAAGTCTAGTCACCACAGTGCACAAAGGGGTTATTTGAACCCCAATCAGTGCCCTATTGAGGCCTGTGAAAGTGTGGAGGACACTAATAGGATCTCTGGGAGAGCTGATGGGGTCTGCAGCTGCTATGAGGAACCATACCATACGTTTGCGAGAGATCCCTCTTCTGAACAGCTGCTTTTTATGGACTTCCAGTGCTGATCAGGATAGAGATTAGAAAGAGACTGATCTATTTCAAGCCAGTGAATCCAGAGGCGGAGGCAATTCTGGGACCACATAAGCTCCTGAATCTCATGTAGAGGGTTCTTTAAGATCAAAGGATGAGACCCACATCGTGGAAGGAGCCAGTTCCAGTCTGTACTGGACGTTACAGCATAGTACAATTCTGTGGGATTTAAATAGTTTAGTTCAGGTTACTGTGTGGACAGTAGTACCAGGATGGTGGACTTGTCTGTGTCTCCTGGGTTTTTAACCCCATGCAAATGTACAGCCACCACTGAAGCTTTCTGGGTCTCACCTCTTGGCCACCAGCCACAGGAGTCATTGTTTTCTCTCTCCTGCTCAGTAGTCCCCTTTGTGCCAGCCAAGCCCCTCCTTAGCCAACTGGCAGGTTGACAAGGAGGTGGTTTGAAAAAAATGCATTGGTTTTTATTACAGCAAAAAATATAGAAATGAAAAAGCACTAAAATCACTCATCTGACTTGTGGTTTTATTAATGACCTCAGCTCTTAATCAGCATAAAGTATGAGGAGGTAAATTGGCCAAGTTGTGCTACACAAATACTTTTTTTAAAAAAAAACACCCTCTTTTTAAAATTGTATTCATTAATAAATCCAATTTATCAAATAACAGATAACAGATTTAACATTTAAAGATGCACCTAATCCCATAAAATATGCAGTAATGTTAGTCCTCCATCAACAGCGCTCCCTTAATCCAGGTCAACGTCCAGGGCTGGCCTGTCCTATCCTGCAGAGCCTGCGGCCTCAGGGGGCCCTGCAGCCAAGGGACCGTGCCCTGCTTGCCCCCCGCTGCCTGCGCCATGTTTAAAGGGCTCGATGCAGGCAGGGAGCCCCTTCCCAGCCGAGCAAGGGAGGAGTCCCCAGCTCTGCTCTGAGCACATGCTCTCCCCACCCCACGCCCCCGATTAGTTTATTTCCATGAGTTTATGCTGCAATTAACTGCAATTTTGATTTTTCAATGGATCAGAGGGCCCCAAAACTATATCTTGCAGGGGTGCCCAAAAATTGTGGGC
>JAGPOW010002173.1:13842082-13858107 GCA_030014935.1 Caiman crocodilus
CAGCCATTCTGCTTCCAATTCTAGAGCTTGGACAGTCAGAACTAGCTCCATATCTGTTCCGTGGAGCGGTTAGACGTAACTTTTAGGTGTAAACTTTTTGGTCCATACTTGAACTAGAATAGGATCTCCCTGGGGCATTGACTATATCGTAATACTGGTAATGTTTATCAATAATAATGCTTGTTTTACCTGGGAAAGGAGTTCAAGAGGAAAGATTATTTTATGATGTTGGGAATTTAAAGAACTAGACTGATCTCAGTAACATCAATGTAAATCATAACCCAACTGATCTGAATGGGATTACTCAAATTTAGAGAGCACATTCAAGATCAAAGCCTGGTAATTTATTTTGTAGCATTTGCATTTACTTGGCCTTTAGCAATTAGCATTTCATCTATGAACAATCTTTTACTCTTGACACATTTCTTTCTCCTATTGTTACACTGCAGCATTAGCAGTGATACAAACTGCTGAATAAAAAGCAAAGTATGCTTAAATTCCTATCCTGACTGTGATCTGCAACAGATATCAGGTCCATGGGAGCTGAAAATTCATGGATTTTCATGGAATTTGCACTTAATTTTACTTTGGCCTTAGGTGTTTTATACCTTCTCTTTGACGCATGCCCAAAGTATCAGTTTCACGCTGCTTCTAGACAAATTCACTTTAAGGCAGCTACCAGCATTGTCATTAATAATGTATCAAGCAAGCACCAGTGATTCTCTTTGATATCCATGATAATGTTACCTGAAAACAGAGTAACAGGACTTGGGTTGCATAATAAAGAACACATTGTTGAAGAATGCTATTTGGGAAATGTGTCCAGATGCTGATCTTACATAACTTCCACAGGACTCATCTTTCTTTATCTTTAATAAGCTGTACTCTAAGTTCTGAAAATATTTATCATGCCATACTTCTATACTGCATCTTCTTAACTTCAGTCTTTTTACACTTTCTTACAGATAGAAAGCCATTTCTTCACAACCTTCTGAGACACTTCAGTGTGTTGCTGCTTCCTTCACACTCCTTTGAAAGACTCAATTATGAAATTCCCAAAAGAAATGAGTCAATAATACTATAAACAATAACAGTCATAGTAAAATATACTTTTTAAAGCCTGATAAGCTTTTTCTTGTGTTGTCTGTTTTGTTAAGACTGTAGGCTCTTTGGAGCAGGAGCTGTATGCCAAGTACAATGTCTGCATTTAAATAATACATTAATAATTCTTTCCCCTTCTGCCAGACACTCTAATTCCTTTTAAGAAGCCATCTTGATGAAGATTTTTTCTGGTTGATTTTCGAATCAAGGGAGTCGGGTACAGTGAGGAGATAGGCCACTTGCACGAACATGTGATATTTCGTCCAAATTCAATGGGGCAAAATTTCTGAGTGAAGAGACCACTCAGTGGAATCTGTGTGGATACAAATTCCAAGTCCTATGAACAGTAAAAGTGATCAAAAGAGTTATATTACAACCCTTCAATTTGAGAGAAGGATATTAGGAGACAGGAAATTGAGAAAGACCTTGAAAGGCAGCAAAGTCTTGTAACACAATATTTTAGGTGACTTCAACCAAAATAAATATAGAATTAGAGACTAGCCAAATGCCACAATGGAACGAGGTTTAGAGAAAAAAAAAACTATAGCAAAGCCACTAATCAACACTGGCTACATCATAATTAAATGTCAACCTCCGTCGCATAGGGATTGTACCAGGAACAAGAACGGTCTCACTTCATTTCAGAAAAAGTAATGAACCCCATCCCACCCCCGGCCAAATAATAGATTCTTAAGTCCAAAGAGAGGAAATAAAAATCCCTGGACAGCCTGTAGGTCACTACATATCCCACAAGAGTATCCCAGAGGAGGTGAATAGAAGGAGGCCCTTAATGCCTAATAATTGTAAAGAACTTTGGGTGAAAAATACAATATATATAGAAAACATACTTTCTTTGTCTCGTGTTTGGGTCTATGAACTGCTCAAGTCTTCAGCCAGGTGGATTAGTGTGTCACCGCCATACTCTTTCTGGATTCAAAAGAACACCTCTTTTATGTGGAGTCCTCCCTTAACACAAATCATTTGGGTCACTCTGCTTGTTGGGGAAAAGATAGGAGAGATGAAAGCCAGTCACTCGGCACCTGTTACACTCAGTGGTCTTGGGCCAGGATTGGGGCCCACTAGGTCACCTACTGAAGAAGCATGCTTAGAGAGGGAGTTTGGATGACCCATAGGGGTCTGTGAGAGGGGAAAGGCTGGAGGAAATTTCTCCTTTTTGGTACCTGAGTTATTTGGGCATAGGTTAAATGTAACACCAAGGTTGGCACCAGACGGAGAGATGCAAGAGGTAGCAGGATCCCTGCCTGTATTCTCCACCGCATGTGAGTTGGTCATGCCTTCTGCCAGTTGTACTGGTGAGAATCAGAGCCATGCCTCTTTCAGGGTTCAAAATATGGATCTTCTATTTGGAGCTTTCCTTTAACATCAAATATTCAGGCCACTCTGCCTACTATGGTGAACAAAGGAAATTAGAAGAAAGTAAGTTTGCCTTCTGAGTTCAGGCCTCAAAAGTTTTTTCAGCTTCTTTCAGTAGCAGTAAGTTGCTTCAGCTCTTGATCTCTCTCAGCACCCTCAAACTTGACTCCCTTCCTGTCCCCAGCACCCCTATACCTTATTGCCAAGCAGATCCTTCCAGATCTTTAAAGGGTCTCTCTCTGCACTCTGTCACAGGTTCTGTACACCATTTTTGTTTTAAACTTACATTAAGATAGCTCTCTCCTGGCAATCCATATCTGCATAGCTTGCCAAACTCAGTGACAGCTGGTTGAGGAGACAAAGAACCCAGGAACATAGGACTGGAAGGAGTCAGGTGAGTCATAGGGCATTTATAGACATGCTCTGGGAAGCAGGGGGAGCGCTTTAATTAGTGAGCTGCACTAATTCAAAACATCCGAGTGTCACATGAAAAATGGTGGTGGAGTGCTTTGAAGGAAAGCTAATTGAACGAGCTTTAGTTTAAAGCACCTCACTGCCATTTTTCCAGTGTGGGGATGCTGATACACGTGACCCGAGGCTGCTGGAGCACAGTAGTTTCTACCTAATAAATCTGGTCTGCTGCAGAGCTGAATTTACAGCATTTCGGAGCAGCCTCACTGCTTGTCTATAAGAGGCCACAGAATCCAGTCCCCCTGCAAACACAGGCAACCAAGTAATAGACTTGGTTAAGTCCAAAAACTCCAGAAGAACATCTGCTCCAGCCACCGTGCACATTACAAGGTGAAAAGAAACACCTCGTACCCAACTTGGATATTTCAGCACAAAGTGAAAACAAAACAAAATAAAGACAGAGATCTAATTATGTATCAAGGGAGAAAGGGAATCCCTTCCAGGCCCTGACAGGCAACTAGCATGGGATTTGTTAATTAATTATCAATACAGTGCATTGAGACCTCTAAGGAGAGAGGATGAATAGAGGAAGGAATCTGATATGGAAAGGTCTCTCAACTCCCAGCACAGCCTTCCTTATTTCAGATTTTGCTAGTGCATCTCTTGTCCTTGCATTGCAGTTGCTACTGAAAATATTAAGTCATACAAAGAACAATTTTTGGGTAACCTCTCTCCATCCTGATAACTCTACTTTAAGCATAACTTCTTGTCTCCCTGTTAGCCAGCTCCTTATTCACCTTAGTTCTCGTAAAAATCCCCATCTTCTCTACCTTAAAGGGAAAGGATGTAACAGAAAAGGTGCTGAGACATTTCAGTAATGAGTGCTTTAACAATGATTAATGTGTGAACTTGTGTGTCCCCCATAAACCATCTTGGTACTGGAAGAGTGTTCCTCCTATCGGTAAATGTAATAGTGGTGCCAAATCTGCCTTCAACATGTTTGGGGCCTGAATTGGCTGATTCTGTGTCAATAGCCTACCACTGAGATCAGTGGGTCCTGTCCATGTACCCAGGATAGATTTAGACAAGCTTTTGAATACAAGATGTTCTTCCTCTGCCCTGGGAAGAAACAGGAGGGTAAGAGAAATGTTTTAGCCGGGATGGTCCAGGCATGAACGATGCGCGCCTCCTGAGGCTGGGGAGGGCATGGCGACTGCCCACAGGCAGCGGTGGTGGTGTCAGTGGCGGGGGCATGTCGGTGGCGAGCGGGGATCGCCCACAGGCAGCCGCAGCGGCGTCAGGGGCCGGGGGTGGTGAGTGGTGACTGCCCGCAGGCGGTTGTGGCGGTGGCAGTAGTGAGGGAGGGGTGGCAAGCAGCGAGTGCCTGCAGGCGGCGACGCAGGCATTGGCACGTGGCCCCCTGTGCTCTCCCTCTGTGTCGCCTGTAGGTCCAGGGGATCTTGTCCTGACCAGGACAACTGGGAGCTATGCCAATAAAAATAAATAAGAACCACCCCCCACCTAATTGCTCCTTTCCTTGTGTGCCTCAGTTTCCCTGTCTGTAAAATGGGGCTAGCAACACGGAGCTTCTTTGGAAAGGGGTCAGAGATCAGCTCATGAAAAGCGCTGTGCTAGAAGGCAGCACTGGGATTCGCCTGCCTGGCGGTATAATGGGACTATGTCCGTCTGGTCCCCCCCTCCACAGCCTCATTGCAGACTACTCTTTGCCACAGTGAGGGCAGAAGGCCCAGCCTGAACACTCCCACCTCAACCAGGGAAAGACCTATCTCAGCGCATGCGCAGGAGGCAACAGCGGCCAACTCACCGCCTCTACTGCGCAAGCGCAACGGAGTAAACCCGAACAAGTCCCCGCGGAGCCAAACTACGCACGCGCAACGTCTCCCAGCCCGCCGAGCTCCCCCTCCCGCACTTCTGGGGCACGCAGCCCCTCCGCTCCCCCGCTGCACATGCGCACAACTGGCCGGTGGCCGGGCCCCGCCCCCTCCCCTGTCACTAGTAACAACGGGCGGCCGCAGCCGTACTTCACGTCCCGTCCCGGCTCCGGCATGAGGCCCTGGCGCGGCCGGCCGCTGTGATAGGAGGTGAGTGCGGGCTCTGGGCCTGTCCTCGCGGCTCCAGGGGTCTGGGGTGGAAGCGAAGGGCCTCGCGGTTGTTGTTTGGAGATAAACACCGGATTTCTCCTAACTCCCGAAGGGCCTGTGGCTGGGGTCGCCCCTCGGGGCCGGCGCCCTGGTAGTGTGAGAGCCCTGCGGGAGCTGGGGTGATGCACGAGGCCGGGGTTTCTTAGGGCGACCCCTTTTATTGGACCAGCGATGAACCAGCTTTCAGATGCGAGACGTCCGTCCTCCGCCCTGGGCGGGTGGGAGCGGGAGCGGTGTTGTAGTGGGGATGGACTAGGGGTCATGCGAGGGCGAGGCTTTCTTAGGACGGGACCTCTTATTGCACCAAGTAGTTGGGAGAGTTAGACCAGCTTTTTTCATAGATGTAAGAGGCTGGAAGGGACCTTACAGATCATCAGGTCCAGCCCGCCCCCCCACGCCCCCACGCACTTGGGTGGGAAACATAACTGGGGTCAGATGAGCCCAGCGAGGTGGGCATCAAGATTTTCAAATGTCTTGTACTTGAAATCTTGTGTAACTCTATCCCAGTTGCATAGTAGGTCCAGTAAAAGAGATCGCTCTAAAAATTCTCTGCGCCTGGGAGGACACTGATTTGTTCCAGGAAGAAACTACCCTGATTTGGTGCAGGCATAAGGTTTCCTGGGTTAGAGCAGATCGAGTCAGTGGCTTATGTCACATGCTTGCCACTGGTTTTCTCGGGGAAGCTGCAGTGCTTCCAGGGTTATTCTGTTCGTGCATCTATGGCCCAGTGCCAAGCTTCAAGCTTTTTTTCCTCCCTCCTTAGTTCAGCATCGTCGGTCCTGTGGGCTCCTTGGCCGAAGCTGATGGGAAGTTGCTGAAGTAAGCAGCGACTAATGTTAATCTTGGTGAGAAATGGCTTTCTTAGAATAACTTAATTTTATTTTTATGTCCTTTAATCTGGCTGGCAGCCAGTATTTTCATCTAGGAGTACTGATGCCACTATTTTTCATTAGATTCAATTTTCATTCAAGAAGGAGCTTGGTGAGACACCATTCATTGGTGGAATAAGCCGGCATAGTGCCATTGAAGTTGGTCCTTTCTATTTCTGCAATAAATATGTCTGTTTTCTCATATCCATGTACCCACGATTTCTCTGATATGGCTTCATATTGCTAGACTGACAGGTTGATCTGTCTGGGTTTTGTAGTACTACAACTTTCATGTTTGTAATTGGTGAGGAAATGTTAACTTTTATTCAGATGTAACAAGATTTGTTGGGTTTTTTTTTCTCTGAAAACAATGCATATTGTAAACACTGAGTTGTTACCTTGCGTTAGAAAATAGAATTCAGGATTAATTATTGTCCATTAAGCACTCAAAAGTGATGTTGGAAACTGTAAGAATTTACTACAGTCCTTGAGTGTTAGGGATTTACACAGTGGAAACAGACTAAATTATGCAGTGTCCTTTTATATTTAGTATTGTGTTCCAGTATTCATAAGATTTCTTGCATTGCTGCTGAGAATCAATTTTTGAATGGGCAACTCTGAAATGTTCCACCAGTGTGTTGCTAAAATGCTGGACTGAGAATATACTAATTTACTGTTCACATTGGAAGCTTTTAAAATGATATGTTTAGACAGAAAATGCTATGAAGTGGCTCAGACTCTGCATTTGTGGCAAGCAAACTTGCGTACTACGCTCTAAAACCTCAGTCCTCTCAAAAATTCTCCTGGAGGAATATTTGTAGCACTTCTAGCATTGTATTGTAGGGATCTAAAAAACAAAACTTAGCTGCAAGAAAAAACAGTTGGATAGTATACATGCAATTAAACAGCTCAGTAGAAACCTTTCTGCTTATTTTAAATATGCCTCTTCCCTTGCAGCATTCACTATCCTGGACACTGAGTAGTAGGAGAAGGTGCATGGGTTTCCTGGGGAAAAGTGACTGTTAATATTCAATATGGCCTCCCATTTGTGCTGTGACACTTTTTTTTAAATTTGTTTTTCAGGTGTGGATTGTTCTTATTAGCTGCAGCCATGGTACAGAAATATCAGTCTCCCGTGCGGGTGTATAAACACCCTTTTGAGTTGATTATGGCAGTAAGTATCCATTCTTACTGTAGTGTCTTATTTGGAGATTATTTTTGATGCTGAAGTACTGTTGGGGCCTCTTTTGATAACCTCTGAACTGAACAGAGACCCTCTCATGAAGAATGCATAATGTAAGAAGACAAGCAAAAATTAAGTGGTGGGGGAAAGATAGAAATGCCAAAGCTATATACGTTTTATATAGAAAAACAGTCTTCCTTAAAGCCTTGCCATAGTTCTTAGGCTTCATAGCAGAGCTGGATCTGAAGGTGAAAGTGTTGGTCATAGATGGTATTCCATGTGTAGGCTGTCATGGAAGATATAAAAATGTTTGTGGGAGAAGCTGATGAAGGAACTGTTAATGGCATCTCTTGCACAATGGAGGAGGTAAAGCACTGCAATTAGTGACAAGATAACATGTCAGAGAGCTGTGAAAAGCCTTAAACTGGAGATGAGACACTTAAATTTGATGTAGTGAAATTCGATTAAATATTTGATGAAACATTGATACAGTGGAGGAGGGGTTATGGTCAGAACAAAGGAGTTCTATTTTGAATGCGTTGGAAATGGTTTTGCATGTGTATGTTCAGGAAGCCAGAAAAGTACCATATTTACCTTTTTTTCACATCCAGCATGTGGCAGGGCAGGGGTGCGGAAGCCCCTCGGTTAGATTTGAGTACAAATGACAGAGGCTATTGTTTCCAAATCCAACCCTGATACCAAGTTTGGAGTTGGAGCTGTAGCTACTGCCTCTTACAGCCCCTGCTCCCTCCCATGCCCTGCTTTTCCTCTTGGCCTCTGTTTACCTTCCTCTTGCAGCTCTGGCTCCTGCTGGAGCTCTGCTTCAGCCAGATGTAAGGAGCATGTGCTGCCTGTGGCCCCAGCTTGACCACGTAGTGGCAGCCGGGGTGCTGCTACTGCAGCCACAACAGCTGGTGCATGGCCCAACTGGGGCTAGAGGCAGTGCATGCTCCATGATTCTAGCCAGGCTGTAGCCCCAGCAGGACTTGCCTTCCCCTTGCAGCTCTATGTGGCATTGGGTAAGAAGGGGAGGCTGCAAAGGGGGTCAGCAGCATGGGAAGAAGAGCGAAGGGGGGCAACTTGTGGAGGGGAGCATGTGCCTAGAGGTGCAGGCACCATAGGGAGGAAAGGAAAGGGGGGCAGGTAGCAAGGGTGCAAGTGGAAGGGCCAGACATCATGGGGTGTGCAGGTAATACGGGGTAGGGGGAGGAGGAAGGAAGAAGTGTAGGTGAGGAGGCAAGTGGTGGAGGGGACAGGTAGCAAGGAGCAGAGGTCAGGCCACTTAGTTCTTTTGTTGACTGCTAGACCACTGCCTGCCTCACTGCTGTTCATTGCTTGTTTTTCTGCAGCAGTATAGGGGAGCAAATTTTAAAGACAACCCTCCAAAACTTAAATTCTAAACATGGAAAATTATAACAAATTATACATTTTCCATGTCTAGTATCTAATTATTTGGCAGTTGTCTTAAATTCAGTGTCATCTTAGATTTGTGTAGAAACAGTTAACTGAAAACAAAGCTCCTGAGTGAATGGTTGCCAACTATACAGACTTGTTTTAACCAAAAATGAAAGTCAAAAGCACTCAGAATGACCTCAAGATAGATTTGCCTTTTAAAAATAATTAAATAAAAAATGAAAGAAAAATACAGCTACCAGAAGAACAGTCTTCTGACGCTGCTCTGCGTGGTTTAGTTGAAACCACAACCTTCTGGGTTCTCATGAATTAAAAAGAGGATGTGAGGACCAGTTGCGTCAGCTTCTTTCTTCCTTTGAGACTAGAACAGTCTTAAATTTTAAGTATAATTTATTTCATTTTTTACAAACTGCTGAGGATATCGTCTTGCATGCTTGGAATGAACACCTTGAATAATATTCAGAATGTGAATATATGAGAGAGAGAACTTATAAAATATGTAAGAAAATTTTGTAGTATAAGTGTAAAGTCATTAAGGGAGTTATTTAAATACTCTGGTTCATGCAATTTTAAGAGCAGAAAACTCAACCCATGACATGTATCTTCTTTTGACCTAGCGCTTGAATTCAGTAGAAAATTACACATGCAGGGTCCGATTTTGTAAACACCTTGCAGGTGTGGTTCATTTTCTTTGCATGGGAAGGCCTGTGGTCCTGTTAAGCCCCATTTCTGCTTGTGGTTCTGTGATACATTTTGATTGGTATTAGTGTACATTTAGTACCTTGTGCTAACTGCAGCTATGCATCAGATGTTCTTTCACCTGTTCTGGTTTTAAGTATTTGACACTACCCAGACATGATCGTTTTCTTTTTTTCTTTCAGACTTACATGTAACAATTGATTTATCAGCCAAAATTCTCTTGTTCTTTGTAATCTTGAATTAAATTGTTACCTCATGACTGCATTGGTAACAATTTTTTTTTCTTCTTTTAAGGGACCTTTCAAGAATTCTTTCAGTTAAAACAATTGCCAGAAATGTTTCTTTTGTCATGTCTTGCTAATACTATTATTAAAATTATCACTATTCTGTTTATTAGCTTTGTGTTTTTCAAACTGTTTTTCTGTTCTGTGGAGATATTCGTTTCAAGAATGTAGGCTTTTAAGAGAAATTCATGTTGTATCCATTGGTATTTAAGCTTTTGTTTTCTTGAAGAAAACAAACATTATACAAATTGAAAACCCAATAGCTATGGAAAGAAGAACCAGAATAAAAGAATAGCTATAAAAAATCAGAACTGTAAACTAGGAATGCTGATAAGCAAATGAGTTGAACATGCTGCTTTGCCTGACTCTAGATTTAAATTTGGTAATTGTACATTTGGTCCCTTTCTCCACCTTTCCAAACAAGTGAATCTCTTGCTTTGTTTTTGGAGTGGTAACTTGCTGCAACAACTCTGATCCTAATCTATTCATTATAAGAGGGCCCATGTACTTACCATATTCTTCTTATTATATCATTGATTTTTTTTTTTTAAAAGACTTTAAATTGCTGCAGAATTGGTAAGAAGAATGGTTAAGAAGCTTCAGTTATTGCAAGAAGTAGATGAGAGCAGTACTCTCCAAGTAAGAGCCAAGCCACCTAAAGTAGGGTATGGGAATTTATGGTGTGGGCCAAATCCATTAGATCGGGCCTGTAGAGCTGGAGCTTCAGCAGCATGGGCTTTCTATGGCTGGTAGGATGGAGTTTGTTCCACACCACAGCTGGGCAGTGGGGAGCATTAGTGGCAACAGCTAGATCCTAGCATTGGCCTGCTCTGGACCCAGGCTGGGCTGTCCTGGCCCTCTATGAGGAAACATTGCTGACCTCTGCATATTTTAGATGTTTAAAAAATATATGTATACACTGCAGTATATTGCAGTGTGCTTAGCTGATGGATTTTTCTTGATTTCCTTGCTTCACTCTAAATGATGTAAATGATCAGATGTTCCTAACGCAAATGTTAAGTGTATTCCAGCCTGATGCAGACCAAGATGAACATACTTCAGTACACATCCTCAATATCTGACTTCCCAATGGTCACAGCTACTTTGAAACAAAATTTTCCTAAATATTGTAGCGAGATCATTCCTTAATACAGACAAAGTACTTGTGTATGTCAAGTTTAAATGCAAATATCTCAAAATACATTTCTTAACATTTGTTTTAAAAACATGATTTCATATTGAAGCTTTTTAAAAAAGTTCTTTTCTCTGTGATTGAGCGCTTTGAAAATTTATTTCCCAGAGATTAAAAAAAATAAGTAATTACAACCATCTGGAATAGAACAGGTTTTCTTGTTGGTTTTTTTCTTCTAAGTAAGTATCACAGTTTCCATTTTTCCCCTTACTTTCTTGAGTGATATATTTTTTTTTTTTTTTTTTTTTTTTTTTGCCTCGTCTACATCTGGAAACTGAGGATTTTGAAAACCTTCAGATCTTTCTTGAAAGACTTCCATGAAACGAGCTGGCATCTTCCTTTATAGTGAATTGTTCAGACTGCAGGATGTGGCTGAAGGATGACGTAACTAGCAACTAGGCTGAGCCATAGAAAGGTTTCCTAGTATTTGTTTAGGACTCTAGCAATACCTGCTGCACAGAAACCTGTAGTTCTTTTCCTGATTGGAACTACAGTAATTGCATCAAAACCTGGTGTTAAATTTATGTCTTCATCTTTGAGCTGAAGACCTTTTCCACTGAAAACAACTAGACTAAATGTTGGGATGGGTTACTCCTCATTCACTTCCTTTGTGCTTGCTCTGCTCTGGTTACAAATAATTAGATGTCATTAATGAAAAAAAGCTGTATATGTGATGGTAGAACAAGGGTCTCAACTGTACTAAAGTGAGATCCTTGGAAAATTTTGCTCCCTATACTGAGGCACCTAAAATAAATGTATTAAGAGGGGGGGGGGGGGAGTGGACTTCTGTTTTGCCTTCCCAATTCTGGATTAAAACAAGATCTCACCAGCTCAGTTGCTTCCATTTACCATGACCATATTTTCAGAGAAATTCTGTCTAATTGTACTAAGAATGCACGTGTATGCCTGTGTCTCACGGTTTCACACACTTTGTTCGTGGAAGTCAAAAAAAACAAACAAACAAACAAAAAAAACATTTTTGACTTCTGGTGCATGTCTGTAGCAATCCATTTGGGACAAATCCAGCCCTTCTTGCAAACTTAAATGGTGGAGTATTGCTATGGGGAGTGGAGCTGAGATGATGATAATATGCATCTTTGACCATAAAGGAGGATTAATAAGAATCCAACATAAGATTCAGCTTCCCTGGTTTGTTTCAATTCCTCTCACATCTGCTTAAGTCCTGATTCTGCTTCCTGTGCTAGAGGCTGAATTTGTATTGTAGTACAATGCAATGGCTTTTGTATGAGTTAGTGTTTTAAGAGCAAGTTTATTACTTTTCTTTCCTCCCTCCAGCTCCTGAAAACTCTAGCATTAAAGGCTGGGAACAGTCAGTATATCTGAGCTGTACAGCTTGGGCAATAGGATTTTGCTTGGTGTAGTTCAGTTATGCATCCTAACCAACCTCTTGAATAGTAGTATGAATGGAAAACAAGAGAGCTGTTCATCAAGCTAACTGGAAACCCCTTGTTCCAATGCTCCATTCCTAACGGACCTCCTGGGTCACCAGGTCCTGTTCCTGTTATTGCAGGCACCAGGTCATATAATCTCTTCCGTTACAAGTTCAGTCTTAGACTCAGTTATTGTTTTGCCTATGCTACTCCCATAGAAGGCTCTTTCAGAACTGAATTGGTGTCTTTAAACACAGCAGGGAGCAAACCAGGGGTGGACAATATGTATTAAGCTAAAGTACAATGTTGCCATGAGGAAAAAACGGGTATGAACTCCTCATCAAAAAACTTGGGCTAAAAAGTAGCGGAAGGTTCTTAACCGTGAGAGAGACAGAGGATGCAACTGCTTTTCTTTCTGTCTCCCCTCCCCACCACTTCACAGCCCTACTTACATACCATTGGAAGTTGCTGAAACGTGGAATATTATGGGTTACTTGACCTCTTCTTTTTATGGTTAAATAAATTCAAAATGCAGTAGAGATTTTTTTTTTAAATAATTTTTTTTATATGGTCAATTGTAAATATCTTTCTGTTTAACAGTTGGTGATATTTTTTGTTACATGCATTGTTATATACAGATTTAACTTAAAAATATGGAGAGTGCAGTGTTGGGCCCCTTGTTTGTATGGCCAGGGTAGCATGCCACAAAAGGTTAAAAAGATCTGAACTCTCTAGCTTTTTGACATGCGTTCGACTCCCATGAGCTTTAATCTCTAAAGGAATTTTAAATATTGTATAATTGGCTATGATGTCTAACAGATTCCAAATACAAAGGGAAATATAAGCAAGCTTTGTAATGTATTGTTCTCAGGAAAATTAGTATCTTTTAGTATGCATCTTTTATTAGGCTAAATTCTATTAGTATGCATCTGTTTTATGCTATCCCATGTTAATATTGACTGTAAGCATATTTTGATAATTTGTAACTGTAAGAAAATTAGCATTTTTTTTCTAGAAATGCTTGCCCTTTCACATAGAGAGATGCTTTCTGAGGAACACCACACCCATTTAGGTATCTAAATGAAAAGGACACAATATTTTAATGAGTGCTTAGTATTTGTTAGTTCCAGTCAGAAACTGCTGGATGTTAAGCACTTGAAAATCAATGTGCATACTACGTAGTCACTTTAATTTAAAGAATTAAAGTATTTCTCTGTATTCTTTTCTTTAAAAAAAAATATTTTTTTAAATGGTAATTAAAGTTCACTGTGTTCTGCTCTGAGGAAGATACAACAGGAATAACTGATAGATGTAGAGAAATTGTCACTTTCATACAATGTTCTCAAAATACTCAAGGTACAAAACTCATTTTGTTTTAGGAATGTTTAGAAATTGATTATCTGCATATAATAGTATGTGCTATATTTTTGAGGTACTTTTCTTTTTAATATACCCTTTTGAAGGGTAGATAATTCCAACAATATTAAAATTTGTCTTCTTTCTCAGCATACAATTGCTGAGGCAGTTGTGTTGGTTAAGTATTGTAACTTCTGAGTTTGGGAATTTGGAAGCTGATCCTTTTGTCGTCTGAAAACCATCAGTCTCAAAGGTTGAAATCCTGGCTCCATTATTGAAAACAATGGCAAAAAAAAACCATTGTTTCCAGGGGGGCCAGAATTTCATCTTCTGGTTTTCAATTATTTTTAATATAATAACCTGCACTCTTTTCTCCAGCTTTTTTGGTGAAAGCCTGGATATTTTATGCTGGGAAATGTATTGGGAGAAGTGTATCCGCATAACCTCCTGGATAGATATTATTTTGTAAGAGAATGCCTTTTTGTGACTTAGCTTGTGTTGGTTTGTTATTACCCATGATCTCTCGTTTCACAAAGACTGCTAGGGAAAAATATTGACTTTACAGTCTGCTTACTATGCAGTTTGTATCTTATTGCATGGTATGCTTAGATACTTCCACGGCTTGCTACTTCCTGTTTTTGTGGGCAAACGCGTGACTACTGTAGCTGACAGCTGCAGTTGCCTTGTTGGCCAGCTCTTGCTAAGTAGTTTCTCTCATTCTCAAACCCTTTACACTAAGAAGGATAAGACAACCTCCAGTCATGTTTTTGCGGAAGTATCAGAAGAAAAATGCACGTTGAAGCTCAGAGCTGTTGCTTTGTTCTGATAATGCTCTATAAACAATGCGAGGCGTTGCAAGAGTTTAAATTTTTATAAATATGTGAGAAATGCAGTTAAAGGAACTCTTGATCAGCCAAGTTTAAACTTGGCGAAAACTAGCAAAAGTGGAGCAGCTAACAGATTCTCCAGAACTCCCAACACCCACCTTTGAAAGGAGATCTGGGTAACTGTGGTCTGGAAAGTGCAACCCTGACCTTTTAATATGAGCTTAGCAGTGTAAAAGTATGTAAACTGCATTAAACTTTTGTGAGGGAAAAGTGGAGGTTTTGCTAAATAGTGTCCAACATTGAACACAATAACAGACGTTTACTTGTATTGGCAAAGTCTTGTTGGAACGGAAATACTTGTTTTCCAACAAGACTTTGTCAGTAAGCCCTCACCAGGATGACCTGAGTGGTGAAGGCATATTGGCAAAGTCTTGTTCCAGCAGAAATAGTTGGATGTATTTTTAAGGATAGACTGTGTATCTCTGCTTTGGCTAAAAGCAGAAATGGAAAATGAAAAACTATCCAAAGAAGGGAGCCTGGAGAGGACAGATCATCAGTCTCAGCTTAAATATAAATTCTTTTGAAATAAGAACTCTTGAGCTAGCATTGTTTCTTCATTAGAAGAAAATCCTCACAGGATTTCTTTGTTCTATTACTCACTTGCCCAAGCCCTATCATAGTAAGTAACTTACTAATTTAGTTCTTCAGTTCACCAATCTGCAAAATTGATATAAATCCTTCACTACAAGGATGTTTGGGGCTAAAGATTCTATAAATAAATCTCTCATATTCTTAGGAGAAAGACAAATTAGTTAATGGTTGCAAGAAAAATAACATTTTAAATTTAAATCGGAGTGGGCTTGTACAATATGTGAAGGGGAGAAATGATGCAGGAGGTTGCCAGGGCATCTGTTGGGGTAGTGCTGGATTTTTCCATGCTTTTGTGGGTTTCAGCTCATCCTTTTATTGAAGAACCTAGCATTCAAGATTTGTGTACGTTTGGCTGTGGGAGGAAGAAAGTAGAAATCTCATTCCTTTCCGTCATAACACAAAATGGCAGAAAAGTAGGAAAGTAGCAGGAAACTCCTATGGATACACAGTCTAAATCCAGTTTTGCTTTCTGAGGCCAGGTACAGCTGTTGAGTTTTTTCCTGGAGAATTCCTGTTCTCTTGGTAAAAACCAAAAGCATGCAGACCTTCAGGCAAAAGTGAATACTTTGGGAGAAAAATAACCAGGTAGCAACTTGGGATAAATTGCTCCTGGGAGCATTTCTCTTGGAAGCCTGAATGCCCATACACTTTCCCCTGGCTTAACCACTCTTAAGGATTGGTACTGGGGAAAGGCTCCCTGCCTTCCCAAGATCAGGGTCACTTTAGGCTTGAGAAGGCATAGGAAGCAACTGCTTTCACACCCCTTCTCACTCCCCACCACTCTCCTTGTCCTGTAGACCAAGAAACGAGAGGAGCAGTAGCCACCACTCCCTGCCTGTAATGCAAACTGGGCGCTGGATTTGGAAAGAGGTGGAAGGCTTTACAGGCTCCGTTGTCTTTCCCTTGCTGCCCAACGGAATGACAGGGTGGGGGGGATTTAAGAAATGATCACCCATTTGTAGCCTTTTTTATTTTGGGGGGGGGGGTTGTCTTGTTTTGTTTGTTTGTGGGGTTTTTGTGTCTCTTGTCCCAAATGATCTCATCAAGTGACAGTGCTTTTTTTCATGCAATTAAAACCATGCATATATTGTTTGAAGATATTAGGTGAAATT